>MU224971.1:1165908-1188892 GCA_018584345.1 Thuja plicata | reverse complement strand
CTAATATTTTCTAATGTGTACATATTAAGTTACAAATTTCTAACATTTGCAAACATAAATATACTATGTTTTTTTAATGTTTTCTAATATTTTCTAACATTTTACTATGATTTTCTAACATACTACTGTAATTTTCTAACATATTCTAAAATTTAACTATAATTTTCTAACATATTCTAAAATTCAACTATCATTTTCTAACATTTCTGCAAACTAAATATTATTTAAAACAAATAATTAACTAAAATAAATATAAAACATACAATTTACAATAAAAAATGAGAAAAATGTGTGTACCTGGTACTAGTAACAATCACAAGAGATCAAAGAAGCTCGGGAGCTGCTGACGTCATACTGGTCGTCACTGGTTCGCTCTAAGCCCCGGGTCCACAAAATCTAGAAAAGTGAATAGTAAAAATGAAATGGGTAGTTGGAATTTTATACAAATTCTGGCAAAAAATGGCTTCATGCGAAGTCCCCCACGTAGGGTACTTCACGCGAAGTCTATCAGCCACTTCGCGCAAAGCCATCAAATTTTATTTTTTCCAATCAAGTCTGAAATCCTTCGTCCCAAAAAGTGGGACACACTATTGTGAGATCACCCATATGTCATGTCTAGTGTGGGCAGGTGAGGAGGCTCATCTCTCATTATGTAGGTAGAGACTATTTTTTATTGGTCGCACCACTAATTCAATGCATATGATTGATTTGCATAACCCCGAGCGGGTTTTGCGATAGTTTGGAGAGGTTCATAATGTGAGTGATTCATATGCTTGATTTGCATGGAGTTAACGAGATGTGCCCTCTTGGGGTATAATGATTCCTATAAATATCGCTTGTTTAGAGTTTCAGGGATAAAGACTAGTTAGGTAGAGTTGGAGGTCTACATTTATTGATGCTGACACTACACCACAATACAATACTTGGTGGGCGAGTTTCATGCCCATTCCTCTTACAAATGTATCTATTCTTGTTACTAGTGTTATTATGAGGATGCCACGATAGGGAGACGAGGACAGGGTTAGAGGGAGAAGAGGATGAGGATGAATGAGAGGTGGGAGGGATGAAAGAGGTGGTAGGGGTGATGGAGATGGAGCTGAGGAAGGAGGGGGAGGAGGAAGTGGGAGGGGTGATCCTGGGATATGCCAGATTATTATGGATGAGGAGGAGGGAGCCTGATTGGTGAGGAGGGTTCGATAGTGGAGGGAGAATGATGCCCCAGTGGTGGGAGAGGGGGAGGAGTAGGGAGCTACTAGAAGTGGATTGTCATCATCCTCTAATTATGATATTGAGCTCAACAATAGTGATGGGAATGAGGATGGGGATGAGGAGGATAGGGGTACTGAGGAGGTGGCAACGATGAATGTGTTAGAGGCTGAGGAGGAGATGGATACTGTCAATGTTAAGAGTCTAAGGGATTGGATTAGGGAACTTTAGAATAGACTCGATGGTGCACTCAGTTTGATGACACAGGTTGACGCCTTAGTAGTAGAGGTAGATAGGAGGGTGAGAGCGGTAGATTCGTATGCATGTTTTGAGGAGAGAGAGAGAGAGAGAGAGAGAGAGAGAGAGAGAGATGACACCATGACTAGGAAAGCTTGAGAGGAGGTGAGGGAATTCATTGAGGAGGTTTAGGATCTAACTCTACAATAGATCATCGATATGATGTATCAGGTCGAAAAAGTTGCACATAGGGATATTGATTAATGGAAAGGTCACTATGAGCATGTTGTGCTAGCCAAGTAGGGAGTGTAGAGTTACACTTCTCATATATTCGAGAGATATCGGAGGACATAAAGTAGTGGGGCAATGCTTCAGTCAATCAGACCATCACAAGTAGGTGTAGACGCACATGATGCACCTATTGGATAGACCGAGGTAGGACCCCCCATGACACCACCTAGACCTAATGGATCCAAGGGTGGAGGAAACACGACATGAACTTGATTAGACACATTATGTTATGTTATTGTATCATTTTTTTATAGACATGTTCTTTTTGCTGAGCTAGCTCCTATTATACTCAAATACTTATTAATGATGAGATATATATGAGATACATCTTTTTAGTGGCATTATGAATTGTCTTGTGTTATGTGTGTTGCATTTACTTATGATATGCATTTCTATAAGATGTTCTATGCATTGAATATATGATTTATATGTGATGACATGATGTATGCATATTGATAATGTCATGACTTTCTTATTCTAAATGTCATGGTTGTATGAATTCTACATTATGATGATGATGCACTGATTATATTCTTTCTATTATGCAATGATGATGTATGTAATGATGACATGATTCCTGTGTGCAAAGATAATATGTGAATGGACTTCTATTTTTTTTTTTGTATTTTCTCATGCAAAATTAATACAAATCCTAAATGAATGATACATGATGTTTCTGAGCACGTGATCTTTGGACTTACTGAATTAGAAGAATATCAGTAAGAAGAATGAATTAGTTAAAAGTGAAGACTTAATTACTTGCAATCAATATTAAACAGGTGATGAAACCGAGTCACTCCAAAAATTTTCAACAATATCATCATTTTGTCTTATTTGAAAAGAAAGAGATGCAGAAGCATCTAGATATTGACTTCTTGGACACTGTTACGATATTTGTTTGAACAAGTAGATAACAAAAAAGGAGTGTTTCACTCCATCCTAGGGTTCATATGATTGGCGTCGAGGTATGTGTGGCGTATCACAACCAAATTATCTATTGTAATATGTTCTGCAATTAGATATCATATGTGGATGTGAACGCTCTTATCAAAAACACCCCAAGCACTATTGCTCCAGAACTTCCTTGAAATAATCCACAAACAACAAACAAAGAAAACAAGATTACGAACCATCCTAGCTACTCTCGCCACTTGGTGGTATCCTTGAGGAGCATAGGAACACAATTGTGAAAGATAAATTGACAAAAAAATGACATAACTGGCTTGATCAAAACCCTTACAAATCATTGTTTGGATTGATGTTGATGTGGATGTGTTTGGTTTTAGGAATGGACTAATCACATAAGATTGATCTATCTAGTTTTGAGTGCATCTGTCACTATATAAGACAATCACGTGTTTGATTGATGACAAATTGGATTGTTGATAAAGATAAGTCTTATGAGTCCATTGTCGATTTATGAAGCTCATTGTTTTGATATGTATTTTGATGTTTGATGTCACTTTTTGCCTGTTATGACAAAGATAACTTTATTACAGGGATTGTTGATATGTTTTGGTGTTTTTGATACCTTTTTAAAGACGTTTCACAATTTTTAGAGGTTTGATTTTTTTAGGACATTTTTATGTTTTTTAGGATTTTGTTTTTCAATTTTTTGGGGACTTTATTTGAATTTTTGTGAACTTATTTCAAGACGTTATCTAATATTTTTTTAAATATTATTTCAGGATTTTTTTAAAGATTTTTTCAAGACATTTTTTCATGATTTAAGATTTTGTTCAGGAATTTTTATGCAACTTTTTTGTATTTTTTCAGGACATTATGCCCTAGTCCAGTGAACCAGTATAGGTCAAGGATAAGCGTGTAGGCATACGAGGGCAGTGTTTCTTGGGTTTTTCTTGGCATGCTCAACAATAGACATTAGTGAGTGCAAGATAAACTTTTGAGTTCATAGATGGTGAAGTAAGTCCTTCACACTTGGTGCCTATTTGCCAGGTTTTCACCAAGGTACCTACCTAATAGCGGCTGTTTGCCAGGTTTTCACCAAAGGATGATTTTGTTTCTCTTTACTTTTTTTTTTCTCTTTTTTCATTTTTTTTGTTTTTTCCAAGGTGCTTTTCCGCCAAGTTTTCACCATGGTAACTTTTTATATTTTCTTATTTTTTTGTATTTTGTATTTTTTCTGATTTTTTTATATTTTTTGAATTTTGACTATGTATACTTGACCTTGAGGTGTCAGATATAGAACTTCTTTAAGTGCATAATATTGATGGGGCCTAAGAGCTGATCTCATTCTCATGTTTCCAATTGATATGCCCCATTTCCAAAGGATTTGACAATTACATAAGGCCCTAACTAGTTTGGTTCAAATTTGTCTGACCTTTCTCTTTCTAGTAGATTCATTTGGTTTTACTTTAGGAACAAGTCTCCTAAGTCAAATGTTTTTGGTTTGAATCTCTTATTGTAGCTCCTTCTAAGGAATTTTTGGTAATCTTGTAGATGATTCAGTGCCTTTGGACGCTTTTCATCTAATAGTTCTAGCTCACATATTTTGGCCACTCTGTAGTCATCATCTGTGATAAAGTTTTTCAAAGACACTCTGAGAGATAGTATTTCAATCTCTATGGGTATAATTTCCTCTGATCCATATATCAAGGAATAAGAAGTTTCCCACATTGGTACATATACACATGTTCTATATGCCCATAAGGAAAGAATGAGTTGCAGGTACTAGTCTTGACTAATGCCATTGACAACCTTTTCCAGTATCTTGAGGATGGTCTTATTTTTTGCCTCGACTTGGTCCTTTCCCTGGGGGTAATAGATGGATGAGAATTGTTTCTTAATGTCAAAATTTTGACATAGGTCTTTGACATCCTTATTCTTAAAAGGTGTTCCATTGTCAATGAGTATGGTTTGAGGAATACCATATTGGAAAATGATGTAGTTCAGGATGAAAATGGAAATATGTTTACTCGTAGTGTTGGTCAAAGGAATAGTTTCTACCCATTTAGTAAAGTACTTAGTGTCCATAATGATGTACTTATGACTATTGAAAGAGATAGGATGAATTTTACCCACTAGGTAAAATCCCCATTGTGAGAATCGCCAAGGTGAAGTGAGAGGTTGTACAGGTCTTAAGTTGGTGCATATATGAGATCTCTGTGTACCTGGTGCTATCTGTATCTTTGCACATAATTGTAAGCATATGTTTCCATTGTCAGCTAGTAATTGTTGTCACATAGGTTTGCACCCTTGCTGAAAGCTCCTCTAACAGCAACCTAGTGAAACATGGAATCAACCTCCAAGCTGTGGGACTTGAACTACGAGGTTGAATCTCCGGAGAAGGCCGGCTTCCTCCGCTATCAGGATGCACCTAAAACTATCTCTTACAAGGAAAAGGGAGAAGGAGATGCAGAAAACCAAATTTCTTGAAAGGAAAGGGTGATACACCAAGATAGGGCCTACTTTCTTCTGCCTTGGAGCTGCACTACACATCTATGTAACTCAACTAACACAACTTCTACCACATGATTCTAGCAAACATGTGAAGGTCAGAGACTAAAATTACTACAAGGGAAGAGAGAACTTCTCAATACAATAATCCAAGTGAAAAAGACACAAGACACAATGAACCAGAATCAGCTTGATCAATAAAGGGTAAAACATCTACTCAGTTATTGATTGCAAAAGAGGATAAAAATGAATTACACAGAATGAGGCACAAGGAAATTACAATAACAGCAAGCTGTCATAGAACCAGAAGAGAAGTAGCTGGATGAAAAGAAATTAGACACAGGAGCAAAAACTACAAATATCAGACTACTTTCCAACCCTTTACAAGATGAGTCTTGACTCATACTTATACTATCTGAAGCCAACTGCATCCTATAGCAATAACTTTCTGATCAGATCTTTTCCTGTTTTAGCCACCGCTTCACACTTGAAAGTTATCACCCTCAAAATATCAACATAAATGCCTCTCTGCAGAAGCGGCCATGTCCCTCTAGAAGAGCCGCAAAAGTCTTTTAAATTCAATAACTGCTCTGCACATTCGAGTGACTACACCCTCTGACCTGTCAACGGTATGTTCTGATCAAAACTGAAAACCCCTGCAAAATAAACAAATCATTTCTGCCTAGTCACCCCCTCGCAGCCTTCCATGCTCTGTCTCTGTTTCTTACGCGAGTGCGCGACGAGCTCTTCTGCATTGCCTTTTATGTGATCGCGCAGTCGCGTGCAATTTTCTCTTGTTTCACTTTCTGGGCGAGTAGGCGACGAGGCAATCTTTTCATCAATCGCTCAGTCGCGAGCCATACCTTCCTTTTATCCTTTTCTCTGCGACTGGGTGTCGAGCCTTTTATTTCCTTCGGTCGCACAGTCGCCCAGACCTTACTCTGTCATTCATTTTTACAGCGAGTGCGCGACGAGCTCTTTACTCTTGTTAGTCGCTCAGTCGCGAGCACCTCTTGATTTATCTTTATTCACTGGCGAGTACGCGACGAGCTCTTTTTCCTTTCGGTTGTGCACTCGCGAGCAGCACTCTCTTTCCTTGATCGCGCAGTTGTGACCTATTTCTCCTTCATGTGTATTTCTCAGCGACTGAGCGATGAGGCCCTGTTCTTGCTCGTCGCGCAGTCGGGGGCTGCTTTTCCTTTTTTCTTTTCGATCAGCGAGTGCGCGACCATATCTCCCGTTAAGCTCGTCGCTCACTCGCGAGCTAGGGACCCGATATGACATAGACATCGCGACTGCATGACGAGGCATGAAATACTTGACCCGCTCAGTCGCAAGGCAAGAACAAACTGACCTAAATTGATCGCGATTGCGCGACGCATTAACTTTTGCCTCGTCGCTCAGTCGGGGAGAAAATGGACTGATGTAAGAATAGGTGGCGACTGAGCGACGACCGCGATTGGCAGCTCATCGCGCAGTCACGCAACTTAAAACCTGAGCAAAAAGTTAAAACATGATTTGACATAAGGCAAGATTTGAAAAGGGCTGAGCCATTTTGGGCGGGAAAACACAGAAGAGGCCAAATTGCAAGAATGGGGAAATTTGGTCAACAGTAATAACTTGTTCTTAGGAGCTTCTTTGCTAGAGTATTTCCTCTTGAATGGAACCCATATATGGCTTCATGCACCTCATGCAAGGTTGTTTGGGCTTCTATTGAATTAAGACGTCTTTAGAGAATTCCATCAAGAACTTTTCTATATAGAGTATCAACGATGATGGTATACCTAGAGGCTTTCCTAATCTGGGTTTTATTTTTGTTACAGGACAAGTCTGGGGAAAGGTAGTTACCCTTGAGGTAAGTCTATACATCATTATACCAGGGTGACTCAGGAAAAACAAGGACTCACACTAACTCAGACATAGGTTCATCATGTACTGGGATCAAGAGTTTTTCAACCAAGAACTCAAACCTTGTTTCATTACTTGACACCTCTATAAGGGATTCTATTGTATCCATCACATTTGTAGCTTTTATTTGAATCCTTACAATATGTTCAAAGATGATGTACTAAAAATAAGTGTAGAGTTGATCTATCATCTCTCTATAGGCGATAAAATTTTCATCCTTCATCATGTAGTCATTTTTCACTTGGCTAATGACTAATTGGGAATCACCATAGACTTTGATATTTTGTATTCGCCACTAGATAACTAGCTTCAATCCTGCTATCAAGGATTTGTAATCTACTATATTGTTGGTGCACAAGAAATTGAGCCTGTAGGATTTGGAAATTGTGTCACCTTGTGGGGTGATGAAGACAATTCTTTCCCCCACACCATGATTAGTAAATGGTTCATCAAAGTATAACTATCATACCTCTATTGCTAATGTTTCTATGGAAAAAATGGATTCAGCTAGGAACTCAGAGATGATTGGTTGGTGATCTTGTAGTGGTGTTGTTTCTAGCTAATCTATGATTAATTTTTCTTTTATTTCTTTTTGATCCATGTACTCTATATCAAACTCACTAAGAATCAAAACATATTTGGTGAGTCTCCCTGTAAGTGTTGCTTTTCTTAGTAACATTTTTAGTGGATCAACATGAGCTATGAGTTTTGTTTTGTAGCTCAACATGTAATGTCATAGATTATGAGAAGCAAAGACAATTGTAGGACATGCTTTCTCTATCTTTGAATAATTCATCTCATATCCCACTACCTATTAAAGACTACTAGGCATGATTTTGATGCTGATATGTAGAGTAGGAGAGGTTTTCCTGGTGTGGGTGTTACTAGGACCAATGCACTTAATAGGTAGTATTTAAATACTTGAAATGCTTGTTGACATTAATATGTCCATATGAAATTGACTCCTTTATGTAGAAGATGTTGGAATGGGTGGCATTTGTCTACCAACTGTTCTATGAATCTTCAGATTGATTTCATCCTTCCTTGTAAAACTTTGAGTTGCTTTAAGTTCTTGCGAGGAGGCATGTCTAATATTTCTTTTACCTTAGTTGGATACACTTCTATTTGTCTATCTGATGCAATGGATCCTTGTAGTTTTTCTAAAATTGCCCCAAATGCATATTTATTTGGATTTAGTCTGACCTTTTACTCTTATAAACTATCAAAAATGGGACCCAACACTTGTAGATGTGTTTCTCTCAACTTAGATCTTGCTAGAAGATCATCCACATAATCTTCCATAGTTTTATGAATCATATTATGGAATATAGTTGTCATTTCTCTTTGGTATTCTTTAAGACAAAATGCATCACGTTCCAACAATAGGTACCCCATGCACGACTGAATATTTTTTTGTGTGTTGATTCTTTAGAGTTATTATGATCTAGTTATAACTTGAAAACTGACCCAAGGATGGTAGGAAGTGGAGCCTAGGGCACTTCCAAGCACCAAACCAGCTTGAAAATACACAATGCGGAAGCAACAACACAGGAAGGAGAGGAGAAACAATAGATTAATTTTCATTAATTGATCAGACTGATTACATGTTGGGTTTTAAGGCATTCCCAGTTTTAGCCATATACATTCAATTAATTACAGATTGATCTTCCTACATGCGAGGTCATAGACCTTCCTTTCAAATGTCTCAACAGTTAATCTTCTATCAAAAAATACTATCCTCCCCAACTGTTGCCTAAACTAAGAACAAAGAAACAAATAAATACAAGAGTCCCCCAAAGAGGTTGGAGCTCAAATCCCAAAGAGAGACCCAAAATTAGGTCCACATAGATCCCAGTGAGAGACCCCACATTAATTATGGCACAAAAATTAAATTTAGAAGTCGGCCAGATCAAGATAAACAACTCGGGAAGAGCATCACCGAGAAACAAAAATCACTCGGTAAGATGATACCCGAGCAACAAGGACAACTTAGTAAGAACATAACTGAGCCACAAAAAACTAACTCGGTGAAAGCATAACTGAGCAATAGAAACCAACTAACACTGAGAGCCATCGATAAAGCAAGAAAAAAAGAGTACCCAAGCAACAATATAACTAAGCACTTCACCAAGAAGTCTCCAAACAAGCTAAAGAACAAAAGAAAACATATTTTTGGTTGAGAAAGATTTCCAAGAACCCAAGATGCTCCTGCATCAAACACCTGGGATTAAAATAAATGATTCCCCAAATCATGTATCAGGTCCAACCTTAAATGAATCCAACTTAGATTGAGAAATACGAGATGAGTCCCCAATTGGTCCATTCTTCCATTTTACGAGATACTCCATGTATTCCTTTCCTCTTGTACTTCTGCTAACTCTCTGTTTCAAAATCTGTTCAACTTCCTCTATCTATTTCTTAGGATTATCACTTGGTATTGGCACTTCTACATCAGGTTCATGATATTCATACAAGTCTAAAATATTGAATATAGGTGATATATCCATGTCATTAGGTAATTCAACTTCATAAGCATTTCCACTATCAAATCTTCTCAGTATTCTGCAAGGACCAAATTTCTTCATCTTCAATTTTCCATATGTCCCAATAGGAAATCTACCTTTCTTCAAATGAACCATTACAACATCACCAACTTCAAAAATATTATGTCTTCTTGATCTATCTGCACTATCTTTGTATTTTTTATTACTTTTCTCCAACTTTTGTTTTACATCCTTATGCAATGTCTTCATGCACTTTGTTTCTCTTCTCCAGCAATATCTCTCAAGTCTGATATACCTCTCGGTTGTGTGCCATGAACAATCTCAAAAGGTATCTTTCTAGTACTTCTATTCACTGAACTGTTGTATGCAAACTCTTCTTGTGCCAACATCAAATCCCAATTACTTGGTGTGTCTCCAACTAGGCATCTCAACAAGTTACCCAAACTTCAATTTACAACCTTTGTTTGTCCATCAGTCTATGGGTGAAATGTAGAACTATATTTCAACTCAGTATCCAACTTCTTCCAAAGTGTTTTCTAGAAATAGTTAACAAAATTATTGTCTCGGTTAGAGATGATACTCTTCGGTAATCCATGCAATCTGACAATCTCCTTGAAGAAAAGATATGCTATATGTACCACATCTGATGTTTTTTTACATGGTATGCAATGTGTCATCTTAGAAAATCTATCCACAACAACAAATATGGAATCATTACCTCTTGCTTTCCTTGGTAAGCCAAGAACAAAATCCATGCTGATATCACTCCAAGATTTCTCAGGAACAGTAATCGGTGTATACAAACCAGTGTTCAAACTTACTCCTTTTTCAACTTGACAAACTCTGCAAATTTTTAGAAATTTATGAACATATCTATACAATTGAGGCCAAAAATACCTTTCCTTTAGCAAACTCAATGTTTTATCAATACTAAAATGTCCAGCCAATCCACTACTATGTTTCTCCTTAATCAAATTAGTTCTCATTGAACCTCTCGGTATACACAATTGAATACCTTTGAACAACATATCTTCCTGAATGAAATAGTCATCATACTTACTTGATTGATTTGGAGTAGGTGCTCTACACACTCTCCACTGCTTAGAAAAATTAGGATCATTTTCATACAAATGCTTCATGTCATCAAAACCAAGAACTTCAATTCTCATTTCAGTCAACAAAGATCTTCTTCTATTCAATGCATCAGTAACTCCATTAGAAACTCCACTCTTATGCTTTATCACAAATGTGAAACTCTATAAATAATCTACCCATTTCATATGTCTCTGATTCAACTTATTTTAACTACCCAAATAATGTAAAGCCTTATGATCAGTATACAAAACAAACTCATTTGGCATCAAATAATGTCTCCATTTCTTCATAGCTTGAACAATAGCATAGAACTCTTGATCATAGACATAATATTTCCTTTTAGCATCATTCAATTTTCACTAAAGAAAGAAACAAGTTTACCTTCTTGAGTCAACACAACTCCAATTTGCTATTCCACTTGCATCACATTCAACTTGAAATACCTTATTAAAATTAGGTAAGGCTAACATAGGTAATTCAGCAACCTTTAGTTTCAAAGTCTCAAAACTCTTATCATCTCCATGTGTCCATTTAAATTCTCTTTTGTCTCCTCTCATTGTATCAGTCATAGCATTACAAATAGAAATGAAATTTCTGATAAACTTCCTATAAAAAATTTCCAACCCACGGAATGATCTTACCTCACTGACATTCTCAAGTGTAGGCCAACTGAGTATAGCTTCAACCTTCTCAGGATCCATCTTCAAACCATCAGCTGAAATCACAAAACTCAAATAAACAAGTTATTCTTTCATGAAGGAACACTTCTTCAGATTTATCAACAACTTTTCCTCTTTTAATCTCTGCAACACTTGTCTTATATGCATCAAATTCTCTTCTCTATTCTTACTAAATATTAGAATATCATCCAAGTAGACAATCACACATTTATTCAATAAATTCTTCAAAACTTCATTCATTAACCTCATAAATGTACTGGGTGCATTAGTTAAATGAAAAAGGCATAACCAACCACTCATACAAACCTTCCTTTGTCTTGAAAGAAGTCTTCCATTCATCACCTTCTCCAATTCTGATCTGATGATATCCACTCTTCAAATCAATTTTGGTAAAATATTTTGCTCCACTCAAACAATCCATTATATCATCCATTATCGGTATAGGAAACCTATACTTAATTGTGATCTTATTGATTTCTTTGAATCAGTGCATATTTTCCATTCTCCATTCTTCTTAGGTTCTAATACAGCTAGTACTAGACACAGACTCAAACTTTCTCTGATCAAACCCTTGTTCAACAATTCATGAACTTGTCAGTTAAGCTCTTCATTCTCGGTTGGTGTTAACCCATGTGGTGCCTTGTTTGATAAAGTAGCTCTGGGAATTAGATCCATACAATGAATGATATCTCTCATTCATGGAAAACCATCAGGTACATTATAAAAAATGATGTCCTTGGACTCAGTGACTAACTTCTCAACTTCTACAGGAATTTCATCTTTTGTATTCTTAATCGGTTCGTTAGGAATCAAAGCATAACAAATATCATTTCTTTTCTAATCCTTAACAAACTGTCTACCTTCCATCAAACAAACTTTCACAGATGTACATATCTCCTCAACAAATTCTTTAACCAAAGGTAACAATATTTGTTTCTTACCATCAACCCAAATAGAATATCTATTCAATCTTCCATCATGTATAACATGTCTATCATACTGCCAAGGTCTACCCGACAAAATATGACAACAATCCATTGGTATAATATCACACAACACCTTATCATAGTATTTTCCATTTTTTCAGATTTACAAAACATTGTTCACTCACCATTAATGTATGTTCATCCTTGATCCATGAAATTTGATAGGCTTTTAGATGCTTCATTCTTTCCAATTGAAACTTTTTGACCATCTCCGCAAATTCCAGATTCTTTGAGCTTCCACTATCAACAATCACCTTCCAAACTTTGTCTGCAACTCTACATCTGGTCTTGAACAAAATTTTCTTGACAGGATCCTTCTTATCTTTCTCAGTCCATAGTATCCTTCGAATCATGAGATTTCCTTCCTTCTCAAGTTCATTCGGTGACTCTTCTTGCACCAAAAAATTTATGCTATGATTGACTTTCTTGCTTGCATGGGTACATTCAAAAGATCGATTTCCTTCTTCACCACAATTGTAACAAGTTCCTTGGAAGCCTCTTCTATTATAACCACCTCGGGAGTAATTTCCTCTTCCTCAGTATGAACTTCCACCTTTCCATTCAGTCTTTCCTTTATCTTGATTTGTGTCTGTATTTTCCTTGTCTGATTCAGATCTACTATTTTCACCATGGGATCTACCTCTTCTTCTAGGAAATCTACAAATTCTACCTCTTTGTCTTTTCTCATATCTCTTGTTTAACTTCTCCTCCACTTTTAGGGAAAACTGATATGCCTCATCAATGCTCTTCATCTTTACCAAACTAATCTCATCTTGTATAGAACTTCTCAATCCATTCAGATATCTTGCTACTCTTTCCACTTCATCTTCAACATGTCTAGATCTGATGTTCAATCTGTAGAATTCTTCAGTGTAATCTCTTGTTGATCCATCTTTCTGCTTCAAACTTTGCATTCGCCTAATCAGGTTAATCTGGTAATCACAAGGTAGAAACTTGCCTTTCAATTTGTTTACCATCTTATCCCATACCTTGATTTTGTCTATACCTTTCTTCTTTTGATCTAATTGCAGATGCTCCCACCACAAGGATGCATGACCTTTCAGCTTTGTACTTGCAATATTTACTTTCTTTTCCTCTGATACATTCTCATATTCAAAGTACTTTTCCATCTCAGTTATCCAATCTATCAATTCATCAGAATCCAACTTTCCACTATACTCAGGAGGATTAAACTGAGGTGTGGATTTCAAACTTGTCAATGCTCATAGGAATCTCTCTTCTTCCTGATCCATAGCAGGTGCAGGTGCAGCTTCGACTTGCACTTCCTCCAATTCATCACCACTAACATCTTCAAGATGTCTTCCTCTACGCTGGGCTATATCAACATATTCCAATCTTGTAGCCATCTATCTAAGAATATGAACTAGACATGGATTTGTATTTCCTCTCCCATGAACCATCTGGAATCCCTCTACAATTGTAGTCAGATAGCAATCTGCTACCCCACAACAATATCAACCAAGTAGGGTTAGGGTTTACAAGAAGGAACTTAGATCTCTACCTTTTCTCTAATACCACCTGACGCAAGGATGGTAGGAAGTGGGGCCTAGGGCACTCCCAAGTACCAAACCAGCTTGCAAATACACAATGCAGAAGTAACAACATAGGAAGGAGAGGAGAAATAGTAAAATACTTTTCATTAATTGATCAAAATCATTACATGTCAGGCTATAAGGCCTTCCTAATTTCAGCCATATACATTCAATGAATTACAGATTGATCTTCCTACATGCGAGGTCACAAACCTTCCTTTCAAATGTATCAACAGTTAATCTTCTATCAAAATCTACTATCCTCCCCAACTGCTGCCTAAACTAAAAATAAAGAAACAAATAAATACAAGAGTACACCAAAGAGGTCGGTGCTCAAATCCCAAAGAGAGACCTAGATTTAGGTCCACACAGATCCTAATGAGAGACCCCACATTAATTACGCCATGGAAATTAAATGTACAAGTCATCAGGATAAACAACTCGAGAAGAGTATCACCGAGCAACAACAATCAATCGGTAAGACGATACCCGAGAAATAGGGACAACTCAGTAAGAACATAACTGAGCCACAGAAAACCAACTCAGTGAAACCATAACCAAGCAACAAAAACCAACACACACCAATAACCATCAGTAAAGCAAGACAAAAAGAGTACCCAAGCAACGAGATAATTGAGCACTTCACTGAGAAGTCTCCAAACAAGCTAAAGAACGAAATAAGATATATTTTTGGTTGAGTAGGATTGCCAAGGACCTAAGATGCTCGTGCATTAAAAAACCATGCACTAAGGATAACGTTTGATGCCTTACTATTAGGTATACTATTATGTCAATGTTAGATAGCATGAAGTCATCCTTGGGACATGTCTTATTTAAATCCCTGAAGTCTTCACATATCTAGATATCCTAAAGGTTTTGTTACCGTTACTAGGTTAGAGATCCATTTTGCATAATTGATGGATCTGATGAGGCATGCATCCAAGAGTTTATTTAAGTCTTCTCTTACCAACATTTAAATGTGAGCATGCATCCAAGAGTTTAACCGACTTCACATTAGGTAAAAATGAAAAATGATGCAATACTAATTCTGGATCCAGCCGTGGCATGTCTGCATATGATCAAGTGAAGTTTATGTGTCTTTCTTTGAAGAAGCTTATGGAATCTTCCCTTTCTTGTGGGGAGAGATATTTTTCCAAATAGATCTTCTTAGGGTTTTTCTCATTTCCCATGTTTTCTTCTCATATTTATTCTGCTAACAATGATGATTTTTCTTCATCAATGGGAAGAGGTTCCAAATTTCCATCTTCAGGCACCTCAGAGAGGTTTTCACCAGAAGATAGACTATTAATTTTTACTTTTCATGGTCAAAAGGCACCTTTTAATTTTCACCAGATGACCTTTCATTTTCAATTTGGTTTTTTATTTGTTGGATAGAAATAAGAATCATCTCCCTAAAGTATGCTACTCTATCCAGGTCTACAGAGAATCCTACCTTGTGATCTCTTGATGGTATACCCTCTCAAAGTCCTAAGAATTCAACAATGCCATTGTCATTCTTGAATATGTGTAAGTCAGGTTGTCCTTGTTGGCCCCAATCAATCAATTCAGGGTTTACTAAGCATAGGTCAGTACTAGGTTGAGACTAAGTGTGAGAAAAGGGAGCGATAGTGATGGTTTTGACAAACCAAAAATGTGAGGTAGATGGACTAATAGAATTTAAATCAACATGTTTTTTTACACAAGGTTTATCTACTAGGATAAGTTGGTCAAAAAATTTAGCTATGACAAAGTTACTTTAAGTACAAGGGGTATCCCACTCATACTCATGAGAATTAGTCTCACTATAATACTCATCAGGCATCTCTTCTTAAACATAACTCGAGGCTTCCTACTTAAGAGACACTTGTATGTTTTTGGTTTCTATTTCTTTTAGTAATAAATGTTGGAGTATGCTTCTGATTTGGGTATGTCCCTATTCTTTTCCACTATTTTTTTCCACAACCTCCTATTGTTGTGTGTGGACTTCATAGATGATAACACTTTACCAGGATTGACCATATCCTAGTCCTTGTTTATTTCTTTATGTACACAGTGTTGGTTCCTTTTCTTGCTGATATGAAAAATGCTCTCAGAGAGCTTTCTCTATTTATCCCAAACACTGACCAGGCAAGATGTAGAACGACAGAAACAAGGTTTTGAAACCTCCTACACTTTGAGCTCCACTAACTTAGGTGGGAATACCCTTCTAACTTAGAATAATGAAATCATTGAATTATTCCAATTAACTATGGATGAAATTACAGGGGTTGATCACTGCAACTTTTATTGTTAACAGACCAGACCAAAAGTAAAGATTAATTTTAATAATGATAGTCTCTTGATTGAATGGAATTAGACCAGTGCTCAATCCTAGGGCATGGAGTCACTTATGAAAATTTTTAACTAGCTTGATCATGAACAAAAACTTGAAACAATTACAACATCTGACATAAACACAGATATACCTTATATATCTATCTCAACACACTTAACAAGTTAATTCATCAAATTCATTTTATACCCTAAATCTTATTGAAACATTCCTAAGGCATTTTTTAGTCTTTCCTTGAAAGAACCCTAGAAGTATTTCATAATCTGCCTAAAAGACATATAAATTGAACATTTCTCAAACATTCAATCTAAATAAAATTCAAAACACCAAAATGAAGACACAATACTCATTATATGCTTCAGAAACTGTTAACTGGATTTTATTCAAAATTAGAATTACTTGCTACATTAAACAAATATTTCTCCAAAAACCTAATATATTGGTCTTAAACCAGAGTTTACAATTATATTTTTCATTCTCAAAATGAAATGGCTATCTCCTTTCCCAGTAGTCTTGGAATCCTTTTATAATTAAGGATGCAAAAAGCTACCGACTTACTGGGAAAGATTTACAAAATCTTTTGCAACAACCTTGCAACAGACAAGAAACAAAATTTGTAACAGAACACGGGTGGTAGCTATCGGCAAAGTCTGAATATGGTTTGTTGTTGTTGTTGACAATTTCCTCCTCATCCTTTTAGCTTTGCCTCCCACCTATTTAATTTTTTGGCAGTGGGCCAATCAAAGGTCTTTTCTTCCTCCAGCTTTGCAACAGCTTCTGCCCATCTAGCATCCATGATAGTTCTGGCCTCAGAAACAAATTTGGCCATATCTCTCTCTATTTTGAAAAGGCCATCAATCAGTTCATTGCAATATTCTACATTTGTATTATTTTCCAAACATTGCTTTATGTCCTGATTTCCTAGTATAGTGTCAAAACCAGCTACCCAACCTGATTTTGTTTTCAAAACACCTGTTTCATCATAAATTTTTGGGATCAATGATGGACATTGATCACCAAATAGCTACAACTTGTTGTCTATTAAATCAGATTTGCCATTGAAAAAGGCAAAGGTGTCATTCATCTTACTGACCATCTCAATGGTATCTGTTACTTTATCCAGGAAATCATCACTATACAGCATAGCCTTTTTTAACTTATCCAAAATTCTTTCCTTCCCTGACCACAATTTGAAAGCAGGCTCTAAGAAAACCATAGCTTCTACAGCTATCTTTGAGGCTCCTTGTAACGACCCATATAGTGTATACACTATGTCAATTTTTTGTTTTAAGACATCAATTCTATGCTGCAATATGAGCAATATGACAGACATAGCATTTATGCCCTGTTCCTATGATACATCCTTTGATTGTGTTTCTGCCAATGCAGAGTCTTCCTTAACTCCTATGGAAACATCTATCACAACTTTAGCCACCCCCTCAAGGGTTGGATATTTTTCCCTTTTACTTTCGATTAACTCCTCTTTCAATTTGGAAATTTCTTCTTCTAATGTGTGGTTCTGGACCACCACTTCTTCATGTGTCTTCACTAGGGCCATCATTTGGCCAAAAGTTGTCTCATACCTCTTAGATAGGTCATCACATTTTTCTAGGTTCATGAATGAAACCTGTGTCATTAACTGAGCTATCTCAGTATCCAAAGTATTTTGCAAATTCCATATCATCCTGTCTACCCTTTTCTCTTCTCTGATGGTCATGACTAAGGGTTTTTGTGTGGTAGGAGCTAGTGACCATATTGCCAGGGTTTTGGATTTAGGATCAAATCCTGATCCTTTCAAAACTTCATCCATTCCAAACTCTATTTTCTATAGAGGATCTTCTTGCCTCCTAATCTGATCAATAATGAATGTGGATTATAGGTCCCAACCAAGCCTCAACATCACACCACTATTCTGTACCAGCAGCCTAGCTTGTTCCACAGTAATCTGTTCACTCTCAAGATCATAATCTTGGAGTGTTTGTACAATTTCCTCATTCTTATCTGCATTCTCTTCTTCTGCAGTCAGCTCTTGTCTCAAGTTATTTTGTTTCAATTTAACCAAGAAAGTCTTGAATTCTTTAGAATTTATAAACTCATCATCTTTTATGAACTCATTTTCCATCATAACCCTTTCGTCATCCTTTTCAAATAATACCATCTAATTATTTCCTTGGCCCTCAGCCTCAGGCTCTTTCTATAATTGTCTCTTCAATTTTCTAAAATATTTACCATGCTTTGAGATCATGGCCTTGGCCATGCTTTTCCTATCCTGCACCATCTTGTGCTCTTTCTTTTGTTTCTTCCTTGGTGTCTCTCTGGCCGAAGTAGCCTCTTCACCTGCCTCTTCCTCTTCATGTTGTTCTTCTTTTTGTTGTTCCTCCTATTTTTCTTGGTGTTCTTGGTCATGTAGTACAATTGGAATTGGGGACCCTTTAGATTGTGCATCTTCAACACTAAATTTTGGCACTTGTGCCATTAGAGTTTCATAGGACTTGAGCATTTCCTCTATCCTTTCGAAATATGGGAGATCAGGGAAAAAACCAGAGAATGACTTATCTGATTCTTTACACTCAGATTCTGCTCTTAGGAGGTCATTCCACTTCCTTCTCATGTCCTAGAATTACTATTTATTTAGTTTGTTCCTCACAATATCCTCATCATCTAGTGGCTCATGGTCTCTAATTTCCTACCAAGGATTCATTCTTTTTAGGGCTGTTTGCACAAACTTCTCTAGATCACAGAACCTGGCAATTGCTTGACATTTTGTATTGCTTCAAGAAATCATTTATCAGATCAAAATTTTTTTTTCCAATGGAGAAATCAAAACCCATCCACAACCTAGGGATAAAATTTCCCTTCTTATGCCCCTCTAGGAACTCCTTATCTACCCAAGTAATTTTCCATACAAATTCTAAGAATGCAATCCTAGGAGGAACAAACTTGGAAAGAATGTGAGGAGGCTAAGTACAGCCATATACTCTAATGATAGTAATGTAATCAAAGAAGAAGAAATCAGCCCAATTGTGAGAGATAGGCCAGTTTAGGACATACTCCCAAGGTCTCAAAATCTTTCTAACCTCAAAAGGAAGCCTGTGCCTATTTGTTCCTAATAAATTAAAGATTGGATCCACAATCCAGTTGCAGAAGCATACAAATGATGAGTTGTTGGATGAATTATCCCATACCTGTGTCCATCTTTGGATTGGTGCATCCACACCATACTCAGACAAATAACTCAAGATCTTTATCCATTGATGCTCTATTATAATACAAAATCATATACATCAGATGAGAATAATGCTTAAAAGTAGGTGTTGGCACATCTGATTGTATCTCTAATAGTGCCACATGGATAGCATCAACTATATATCCAACATAGTCATAATTAGTGTTGACCTCCGAGTGCTGGATGTTCATGGCCATCATAAGTAAATCTTGAGACACTGTGGAGTCTCCATCAAAACCTATCACTCTTCTCAAACCATACACTGTGCACTTAACATAATGATGAAACAAGGATAAGTCAAAAGGTGGCTTGAAATTATCTGGGATTTTTACCAGGTGCCTATCTACTCTGGGCATGAACTTAGGCATTTCATATTGCTTAATTAAATGATCTCTTTTAACATAGTCTACCTTAATCTTCTTCAAATCAATGTCTATGCATAATGCACCAGTGATTCCAAATACCTCTGCCACTGACCTCCTATCTATGGAAACTAGGGTCTCTTTATTCTTTTTCCTGATTACCCTAGCTACTGGGCAATAGTTTTTTGCTAATTCCTTAATAAGACCTATGTTAACATAGACATCAGGCATGATCAATTTTTCCATATTCAAATCTCATGGATTACAAATTGGGTGTGCCCTAGGCCCCAAGGCCTTCATCCCTTGCATCAGGTGGTATCAGAGTGAGTTGAGATCCATGGTTCCTTCTTGTAAACTCTAAGGATATTTTTTTGTAGGGTGGCAGGTTGCGATCTGACCTACAATTGTAGAGAGTTTCAAGATGGTTTGTGGGAGAGGAAATGTTGATCAAGGTCTAGCTGATATGCTTAGACAAATGGCTGTAATATTGGAAGCTGTTGAGACAGCCCAGCACAGAGGAAGACATCTTGAAGATGTTAGTGATGATGAATTTGAAGAGGTTCAAGGTGAAGCTACACCTATACCTATGATGGACCAAGAATAAGAAAGGTTCCTAAGAGCCTTAACATGTTTGAAGTCCACACCTCAGTTTAATCCTCTTGAGTATAGTGGAAAATTGGATTTTGATGAATTGATTGATTGGATCACTGAGATGGAAAAACATTTTGAATATGAGAATGTTGTAGAGGATAAGAAGGTGAAGATTGAAAGCAAAAAATTGAAAGGCCATGCATCCTTATGGTGGGAACATCTGCAATTGGATAGAAAGAAGAAAGGAAAAGACAAAATCAAGGTATGGGATAAGATGATGAACAAATTGAAAGGCAAGTTTCTTCCTTGTGATTATCAGATTATCCTAATCTGACAAATGTAAAGTTTGAAGCAGAAGGAAAAATCAGTCAAAGACTATACTGAGGAATTATATAGATTAGACATCAGATCTGGACATGTTGAAGATGAAGTAGAAATAATTGCAAGATATCTGAATGGTATGAGAAGTTCCATACAAGATGAGATCAGTTTGGTCAAAATGGAAGGTATTGAAGAGGCATATCAATTTGCCCTAAAATATTAAGAGAAGTTTAACAGAAGATATGAATAAAGACAAAGAGGTAGAGGTGGTAGATTCCCTAGAGGAAGAGGTAGATCTCATGGTGAAAATAGTAGATCTGAACTAGACAAATCAATTTCAGACACATCTCAAGATAAAGGAAAGGCTAAATGGAAAGGTGAAAATTCATACCGAGGAAGAGACAATTATTCCAGAGGTGGATATAGCAGAAGAGGTTTCTAAGTAACTTGTTACAATTGTGGTGAAGAAGGATATAAATCTTTTGAATGTACACATGCAATCAAGAGAGGTGGTAGAAATAGCAGAAATGCATTGATCCAAGAGGAACCATCCAATGAACCTGAAAGTAATCTCATGATCCGAAGGACACTATGGAGTGAGAAAGATAAGCAAGAGCCAATCAGAAAAAGTTTGTTCAAGACCAGATGTAGAGTTGCAGACAAAGTTTGGAAGGTCATTATTGATAGTGGAAGCTCAGAGAATCTGGCATCTGAGGAAATGGTTACAAATTTTTAGTTGGAAAGGATGAAACATCCAAAACCCTACAAGAGCTCATGGATCAAGGATGAGCATACACTAATGGTGAGTGAACAATGTTTGTTGCATCTAAAAATTGGAAAGTACTATGATAAGGTGTTGTGTGCTATTATGCCAATGGATTATTGTCATATTTTATTGGGTAGACCTTGGTAATATGATAGACATGCTATACATGATGGAAAGTTGAATAGATATTCTATTTGGGTTGATGGTAAGAAGCAAATTTTGTTACCATTAATTGAAGAATTTGCTGATGAGTTGTGTACATCTGTGAAAGTTTTTCTGATGGAAGGTAGACAATTTGTTAAGGATTTGAAAAGAGATGATATTTGTTATGCTTTGATTCCTAACAAACCAAGTAAGAATGCAGAAAATGACATACCTACAGAAGTTGAGAAGTTGCTGACTGAATACAAAGAAATCATTTCAGATAATGTAGCTAATGGTTTTCCACCAATCAAAGATATCAGTCATTGCATGGATTTGATTCCTGGAGCTATTTTACCAAACAAGGAACCTCATCAGTTAACACCTATTGGAAATGAAGAGCTTAACCAACAAGTTCATGAATTGTTGAACAAAGGCTTGATCCAAGAAAGTTTGAGTCCATGTGCAGTACCGGCTGTGTTAGAACCTAAGAAGACTAGAGAATGGAGAATGTGCACTGATTCCAGAGAAATAAATAAAATCATAGTAAAATATAGGTTTCCTATACCAAGAATGGATGATATAATGGATTGTTTGAGTGGAGCAAAGTATTTTACCAAAATTGATTTGAAAAGTGGATATCTTCAGATTAGAATTAAAGAAGGTGATGAATGGAAGACTGCTTTCAAGACAAAAGAAGGTTTGTATGAGTGGTTGGTTATTCCCTTTGGTTTAAATAATGCACCAAGTACATTTATGAGGATGATGAATGAAGTTTTGAAGAAATTCTTGAACAAGTGCGTGATTGTATATTTGGAAGACATTCTGATATTCAGTAAGACTAGAGAAGAACATCTGATGCATATAAGGCAAGTGTTGCAGAGATTAAAAGAAGAAAATTTGTTGATAATGTAGACACCTAAAATTTACCAGGTGTATCTCAAATATTCCAAATTACAAACCTCAGCCAAATGCTTCAAAATATCATCAAATGGACATTAAATCAAGGCAAATCAAATGGACAAAATTCAAATCAATTTAAAAGATCAATTAAATCATGAAATCAATTAATTAAATTCAATTCTAAAGGGATTAATCAAATTATGTAATTGATTTTTCAATTGTATAGATCAAATAAAAAGGGATCAAATCCAACCCAATCACCCTTCATGGCTAATTTAATTAAAGGATGGAGTTATTTAAATTCCTAATTTCTTTTGAGACAACCAATAAAATTTCCCTCCATTTGCAAATGCCTCAAAGCTTTTGACTTAACCAAGCTTTGATCATGATCAACTCACTCTACCCCCTACCCTTGGGAAAATGCTATAAATACAAGCAATTTTCTTTGTATTTGGATCCAAGATT
>MU224971.1:1155556-1165858 GCA_018584345.1 Thuja plicata | reverse complement strand
TCATGATCAACTCACTCTACCCCCTACCCTTGGGAAAATGCTATAAATACAAGCAATTTTCTTTGTATTTGGATCCAAGATTTCAAGAGCAAAAGCATCCTTATTATAGGCATATTGAAAGCATATTAAGGAGCATTTGAGAGATTTGAGAGAGTTTTAACACTTGCATTATCATTTAGTATCATGTTTAGGAGCATTTGTTAATTTCTTTCATGATCTTGGAGCATTGTTGAGTATTTTAAACATTCTAGCTAGATTTGAGCATTGAATTTTCATATATATCTTGTTCTAGGATTGTCCTTGAGAGAGATTAAGTCTGAGAGCTCTCTTAACAAAGCTTGGATAGAGAACCATGAGATGATATAGATTTAGCTTCAATTCTTAGATTAACTTTGTTTTATCTTTCCATAGAATTGTTTGCTCTAATCTTAATTTCATGAAGGTGTATTTTCTTACACACAGATAAATATGAAGAAATGTTCCTTCATGAAAGAAGATCTTGTGTATTTGGGTTTTTTTATTTTAGCTGATGGTTTGAAGATGGATCCATAGAAGGTTGAAGCCATACTGAGTTGGCCTACACCTGAGAATGTTACTGAGGTAAGATCATTTCATGAATTGGCGAGTTTTTATAGGAAGTTTATCATAAATTCTAGTTCTATTTGCAATGCTATGATTGATACAATGAGAGGAGACAAAAGAGAATTCAAATGGACACATGGAGCTGATAAGAGTTTTGAAGCTTTGAAGCTGAAAGTTGCTGAATTACCTGTGCTAGCCTTACCTGATTTCAATAAGGTATTTCAAGTTGAATGTGATGCAAGTGGAAGTGCAATTGGAGTTGTACTAAGTAAGGTAAAATTGTTGCTTTCTTTAGTGAAAAGTTGAATGATGCAAAGAGAAAATATTTTGTCTATGATCAAGAGTTCTATTCTATTGTGCAAGCTATGAAGAAATGGAGGCATTACTTGATGCCAAATGAATTTGTGTTGTATACTAATCATAAGGCTTTACAATATTTGGGTAGTCAAAATAAGTTGAATCAGAGACATATGAAATGGGTAGAGTATTTACAGAGCTTTAGATTTGTGATTAAGCATAAGAGTGGAGTTTGTAACAGAGTTGCTGATGCATTGAGTAGAAGAAGATATTTGTTGACTGAAATGAGAATTGAAGTTCTTGGTTTTGATGACATGAAGAATTTGTATGAAAGTGACCCTGATTTTTCAGAGCAGTGGAGAATGTGCAAAGCACCTAATACAAATCAATCAAGTAAGTATGAAGACTATTTAATTCAGGAAGACATGTTGTTTAAAGGTATTCAATTATGTATACCGAGAGGATCAATGAGAACTAATATGATAAATGAGAAATATAGTAGTGGATTGGCTGGACACTTTGGCATTGATAAAACATTGAGTTTGCTGAAGGATAGGTGCTTTTGGCCTCAGTTGTATAAGGATGTTCATAAATTTGTGAGAATTTGTGGAGTTTGTCAAGTTGCAAAGGGAGTGAGTTAGAATACTGGTTTGTATACACCAATATTTGTTCCTGAGAAACCTTGGAGTGATATAAGCATGGATTTTGTTCTTGGACTTCTGAGGAAAGCAAGAGGTAATGATTCTATATTTGTTGTTGTAGATAGATTTTCCAAGATGACACATTTCATACCATGTAAGAAAACATCAGATGCAGTTCACATAGCAGATCTTTTCTTTAAGGAGATTGTCAGATTGCATGTATTACCGAGGAGTATCATCTCTGACAGAGACAATAAGTTTGTAAGCTATTTTTGGAGAACACTTTGGATTAAATTGAATACTGAGTTGAAATTTAGTTCTATATTTCACCTACAGACTGATGGGAAGACAGAAGTTGTAAACAAAATTTTGGCTAATTTGTTGAGGTGTTTAGTTGGAGACACACCAGGTTGATGTTGGAACAAACGGAGTTTACATACAGTAGTTCAGTAAACAGAAGTACTGGAAAGACACCATTTGAGATTTTTCATGGCAAACAACCTAGAGGTATATCATATTTGAGAGACATTGTTGGAGAAGAGAAAAGGAGTGCTAAAGCAGAGGAATTTGCAGAATTTATGAAGACATTGCATGAAGATGTGAAGCAGAAGTTGGACAAAAGCAATCATAAATACACGGATGATGCAGACAGATCATGAAGACATAAAACATTTGAAGTTGGTGATGTTGGTGATGTTTTTGATTGACCAAATGACTTAGGAGATAGAGGGAGGTTGGTAACGGTGAATGCTTATTCATAGTAATATTCACCATATACTTTTTTGATGCAAGAGCATCTTGGGTCCTTGGAAATCCTGCTCAACCAAAAATATGTTTACATCCATTTCCATTTTGTTGTCTATCACTCGGCTTCTATTTCTTGGCATGCTTTCCAAGTTTCTCATTCATGTTGGTTTTCTTCTATTGCTTGGTCCTTCTTTGGCCGAGTGCTCTGTTGCTCGGACATGCTTTGCCGAGTTGGTTTATTTGGGAGTTGGAGCTGCTGGCCGACTTTGATACTTAATTTCCATGGCTGAATTAATGTGGGGTCTCTCATTAGGATCTATGTGGACCCAAATCTGGGTCTCACCCTTTTATTTGTGCACCGACTTCTCTGTTGGACTCTTGTATATATTCTTTTGTATGTTCTTAGTTTAGTAGCAAGTCTTAGAGTAAGAAGACAAATGTTAAGATATTAAAGATCTGAGATCTCTATTGTAAGAAGATCATTTTTAATACACTATGATGTATATGGCCGTAACTAGGAAGGCCTTATAGCCTGGCATGTATTGAGTTTGATCAGATTAATGATAAAAGATCTCTGTGTTTCTCTCTCACTGTGTTGTGTTAATTACACATTGTTTACGCAAGGTGGATGGTTGTGGGTGTGCCCTAGGCCCCAACGCCTTCATCCCTTATGTCATTTTTCTATGAATGATATTTTTATCCCTGATCCTAATGTATTTTTGGGGATTGACATAGAACTAGATGATGAGAATGCTTCTTGATTCACAAGTACTTGGTTGTCGGTGCTACCCCTTAAGTTATTGCAATGTTGGAATGGATTGGGGTCTCCTTCTATGATGTCTTGATTCCTTGATGGGGAAACTTAATGCATTAGTGGTAAGAAGATGATATTGCTTGTATCTCATGTATCCAAGGTCATCTTACTATCATATCATATCCCAGTTCTAGATCCATGATCTGTAATGTTGTATTCTTAACAATTGGTCCTACTTTTATGGGTAAAATAAGGACTCCTTTGGAGGACCTTTCTACATCATTATAGGCTCTTATATTTATCCTTCTCATGATATAAATACTTGAATCTAAATACCCAAGGTTCTTATGACTTTTAAAGTACAAATATTTAGTCCTGCTTCACCATCTTCGAGGACTCATTGGATTGTGTGTTTATGTAATTACACTCGTAGGCGTAAGGGATCATTATGAAAAGGTTTATGTAGTGGTAATTGATGTAGTTTACCATTGATTGAAATTTTTTTAGGAGTTATTCCCTTTGAGATAACTACATTTTGAAGGGCTTGATCCAAAGCTTTCTTGTGCTACAGGGATATGTGTAGGAGCTCAAAAAATAAAATTTGGGTAGGTGTGCATTTGAGGTGATCCAATGTATTGTACTATGGATTATGAGGTGCAATTAATTTTGAAGGAACCACAGAGGTTAAAGGTGCCCCCTATAGGATAACCTTGGAGCGATGAGTGGTTGCATCATAATGTGAGTCATTTCCCTTGATGGTGATAGTTATGATTTAGTCATTGGTTAGGTTGATACAATTTATCACATTATCTGCTAAAGTGTACAGATATTTGGCTTGATTGAATTGGGTACCCGACATAGGGGCTTTCCCTTTATTATGATTTTAAAAGGGATATTTAAAGATGGTATGATCAATTTTTTCTCTTGGCTTTGTATTTTTGACATCAATATGACCTTTCTCAATAAGATCTTGAACTATGTTCTTAAGCCTATAATAATTTGATGTCTTATGGCCCTTAACTCAATGGTATTCATAGAAATCATTATCATTCCATCACTTGGTTTTTATAACTCCATGTTCAAATTATCATATTTTAGGTAGAGTGATAAGACTTGATTGGATTAGTTTATTTAGTGTTGACTCAATGGGTTCTCCCAATGGTGTGTATTCTCATTTTGGAAATAGAGGTCTCAGAGGTCATTGTATTTTGGCTTGAGAGAAGTTGGCAGTTTGGGTATTTTTCATAGGTGTTTTTATTACCAAAATTGGGTTTTGCACAAGTGCCCCTTTCAGAATGAGTTTTGGTTGGGCATAAGTGATAGGTTTTACATCAATGACACCATCGTTGGTAGCATTCTTATTTTTATTCTACTATTTTGACTTGTTCGTGAGAGACTTGGTGGTATTCTGTTGATTGAGGTTAGAAAGGATTAATTTTGTAATCTATTTTTTCTCATAACACATTCCCTTTTCAATCAATTCTTTGAAGTTTTGGGAGAGTATTAATTAAACAATATAAGCCATGTCTAGAATAAGATTGTCCATGAGAATGTATCTAAGGTCTTTTTTAGGAATATCACAGGGAATTCAATTATTTATACTTCTCCATTGTTGTAGAAAAATAGAGTAGGGCTAACACTCTTTTTGTTTTAGGTCTCAAAGGTCTTTGATAGTGACTTTTCTCTCTATGTTATGATGAAAGTGAGCGATGAATTTTTTAGCTAATTATCCCCAAGATTGGATGCCATGGGGTAGATGTGAGAACCATTCGATTGCTAGTCTGACCAGACTCTAAGGGAATAGTGACATGAGATATGTTTCATAATGAGAGACTTCTATGCAACTTGAAGAGAATTCCCTAATGTGTTTGACGAGATTTATTTTTCCTCGATATTTGTCAACCTTTGGTACCACAAAAAATTGTGGGGAATGAAGGCATACTGAGTGAATGATCAAAAGAGTATGGGTATAAGTTAGGATCTTCAATTTAGGACTTTGTTTGACCCTTACTTTTGAGGTCTTATATCTAATTTTGCATGTTATGAATTTGTTGTATGAGGATATCAGTTTATGATTGTGACATGTTTCCAACATTGGGTTGTTTCCTAGTAGCAGCTATATTAGTTGGTGTTTTTTATTGGGGTGGTGGAACATGCACATATTATCTTTAATGGATTGGGTTTTGACTCCTTGGTTGTAATAGTTATTGAAAATGTGATGTATTGCAGTTTTGACATTATTGATATTAAGGTCGATATTGGTACTGAGGCCTAGCTCACAATGTGGCTTGGCTGAATGTAGGACCGACAGGTATTGATCCTATTTGTCTGCATTAATTGAGGCATGATTCCAGTTGGAACCGCCAGTGTAGTTTAGGTACTAATTTGATGTGACAATGCTCAATGAAGTAGTTTGAGATGACCCAAATATGGTAGATGAGAAAGTCTGTGAATTTGCAATGATTTGAATAGTAGGAATGCCTTTGTATTTCATCATATCTTGAGACATATGCCATGTAGAGGATAAAATTGTTTGTGTATTTGTTTGACTATATGATAGGACTAATTGTTAAGACTTAAGAGTAGACATGGTTTGTGATGTTATAGCTAGTGTTTAGAATGTCTTGTTGAGTCTAGGCCTACTAATGGGTTTTTAGGCCATATTGTGGATACATTAATATCAAGAGGAAGTTTTGATGAACTATAACTAATTGAATGTTTGAAGATGATAAGTTAATGATCCCCTAGCTGCAAAATTGAATGCAAGACATTAAATCAGTTAATGTATTGTATTGTCATAGATGTCAACTTGATATAGTCTGAATTTGCATACACAAATTATCATAAAATTGAAGATCTAAAGAGACAAAGTTTATGTTGTCGGTAAAACATAAAAGTTCTATATACATCAAGTGACAGTGAACACAGATGGACATTAAAAATTGAGCATTTCATAGTGTATAATGAGCACCATAATAACTGAGCATTTGTTACCGGGCAAGAGCTATTTACCGAGCATAACTGGATTTGATGACCGAACAGAACTGAAGTTAAAGAATGACAAAATTACTTAGCTGGCAGAGCTATATTTAGGGATTGATTGATTGATTTCTTTATTTTCAATGATCAGTTAAACTAAATAAAGAAGGAGATTTAAAGCACGTTTTATTCACAACTATCATGGAGAGATTTGTAGAATAAAACTAAAGTAGAGCTTTACAGGATAAATCAAGCATGTTGAGTTTTACGGATCAATAAGTGATTTATGAAAAAAACAAGGAGATTGAGAGGCTAATCATGTCTACATAAAGAGACAAGAAATTTGTTATCAAGAAGAGGAATGCTGAGTATATTCTAGTGAAGATATAATTCTTCATGCAGATTTGATCATACAGGCTAAAGAATAGAGCCAAGGAATTCTGCAGACACCGAGAAATAGAAGATGGAGCATTCACCGAGTAGAAGAAAGAAAGAAAAGGAACTAAATTTCATATTGATCAGAGAGGTATTATTGGACTAACAATAGATCTGAATATCTACAAGTTTAAAGTTGTATTTTGAACAGATCATTTACTGTATCAGTTTAACCATTGATTCATAAAATCTCTTAACCGAGTGGGATTTAACAGTCCTTATTGTATTGAGATACTCAAGAGTATCAAAAGGTTTTCTTGTTGACAGCATAATGAGTGCTAGATCAAAAGACAAACTATTAGTTTTGAATCCTCTAACAAGGTCACACTTAATAGTGTGTATTGTAACCTTTAACAAGGTTGGATCTTAACTGAGCTCACTTCAGAAGAGTGAAAACATTTTGTGTTACTGGTCCCATGTGGTTTTTCCCAATATTGGGTTTCCACATTAAAAATCTATGTGTCAAATGTGTATTTCTTTCATTGCATTGATATTTAGTTTTACACATTTTTGAAACTGGATTGGTTGGTTAACTCTAACTTTATTTGCTGCTACTCAGTAATGTCTAGAAAAGATATATAGTATATATTACCGAGTAGTTTATATTTTTTACAATTACTTATGGAATACATCTTGATGGACTGAAAGATAACCGAGGATATTATACTTGAGATATAAGTCTTGGTTGGATCTTTTGGAATTATTTTTAAGAACACTAATTCACCCCCCCTCTCAATTATTTTAACAATTGGTATCAAAGATTTGGTGCTTTGAAGAAATTTTTAAAGGGAATTAAGCTAAATATCACAAGATGAGTAAAAGGGATTTGCCTAAGTTGAACAAGGACAAATTTGCATGATGGAAAAGTAGGATAAGACTTCATCTATCTGGTATTGGAAATGATGTTACACAACACTTGGATACTGAACATGTTGCACCTACTAGACCTCTTACTGTTGATCAATTGAGAGATAAACATGATGATAGAAATTGCTTCTTCACTAACTGATGTTGAATTTGAAGATGTGAAAGCATGCACCTCCACAAATCAAATGTGGGACAAACTCAAGCTAGTACATGGAGGAGATGCAAATGTGCTGAGAGCCTAAGAGGAAAGTTTGATGACCTGAGAATGAAAGAAGGAGAGAACATCACTTAGTATAGTAATAGAATCAATGAAGTTGTTAATGCTATCTATGGAGTAGCAGGAGTACTTGAAGAAGAAATAGTTTTAAGTAAAATTCTGAGAACCTTACTGCCTGTTTATGCTATTAGAGTATCTGTGATTCAAGAAATGAGAGCAGTAGCTATTAAAAATGTTACTCTTGATAGTTTGATTGGTAGAATTATTTCATTTGAGATGAAAAACTATGACAACAATGTCTTACCTACTATTAAGTCTGCATTCAAGTCTTCTATGAAAATAAGAAAATCTAGTAACAAACACACTATGAGAAATGATAGTGACAGTGATACTGATGAAAAAGAACTTGATGAACTTGAAGCACTAATGGCTAGGAGATTACACAGAGGTAAACAAAGATATAAAGGTAAATTGCCATTGGTCTATTATAATTGCAAAGAAATTGGACATTTTTATGATAGATGCCCTAACAAGAGAAAGGATGAAATAAATAATGACAGATATTATGAAAAGAAGTATGACAGAAGTGATGACCGAGACTACATAAGAAACTGACACTCTGACAGAAGAGATAACCAAGATTACAAGGACAAGGGCAAGAAGGCTTGTTATCTGGTTGAGAAAAAAGCTGAAAATTGTGCCACTTATTCTAATGAAGATGTTGAGGTAGTATTTGTTGCTGTGCAGGATGACTCAGACAAAGAAGAAATGTATTTTGAAACAACACTCATATCTAAAGTTAGCGAAAATGATGTTTGGATTATTGATAGTGGTTGTACTCATCACATGACTGGAGATAAATAAATTTTTGAAATTTTTGAATATTATAATGGTGGATCAGTTAGGATGGGTAATGACTCACCTTGCCCAGTTGAAGGAAAAGGTACCATCATGCTAAATAAACTAATCAGATGTGAAAATACATATTGAGTGAAAGGAATTAACTATAATCTATTGAGTGTTTCACAACTAAACAACACAGGACACCGAGTTGAATTTGAGAACAAAAAGGGAATGATCTATAATGGGATAGGAAAGTTGATCGGTACTGGTGAACAAACAAAAGGTAATCTATTCTATCTTGATAATATTGAGACCACTTGTTTATTGGCTAGGAATGAAGATGTTTGGTTGTGGTATATAAAGGTTATGTCATGCAAATTTTGACAACATGGTTAAGATAAGTAAGAAAAGAAAAGTGAGAGGCTTACCAAATATTTCAAAGCCTGACCATGTTATGTGAAAGAATTGTCAAATAGGAAAAATGAAAAAGTCTAGTTTCAAGAGAAAATCCTACACATCTAATGCTATTCTGGAGTTAGTCCACACTGACTTATGCAGACTAATGAGAACAAAGAGCTACTATGGTGATAGATATTTTATTCTATTTGTTGATGACTATTCTAGGATGATGACTATCATGTTCTTAAAAGAGAAATCTGAAGCATTTAAGATGTTCAAATGGTATAAAGCTAAAGTTGAAAAACAAATTGGAAAAGAATTGAAATGTTTAAGATCAAATAGAGGAGGAGAATTTATTTCTGATGAATTCACTAACTTTTGTAATGAGCATGGAATTACAAGACAAGTTTCTGCACCGAGAACACCACAACAAAATGGGATTGCTCAAAGGAGGAATAGATCAATTGTTGATTGTGCTAGAACACTAATGATTGAAAAAGGAATCACACGACATTCTAGAGAGAAGTTGTAAGTACTGCTGTCTATACACTAAACTGAGTTCAATTGAAGAAAGACACAAATAAGACACCTTATGAGCTATGGTATGGATACACACCAAGTGTGAGTTACTTTAGAATTTTTGGAAGTCAATATTATGTATTGAAAGATGATAGAAATAGGAAACTTGACTCTAAAAGTGATGAAGGAATATTTCTAGGATATTCTACTAAAAGAAAAGCTTATAAATGTCTGAACAAATCTTCTAACCAAATCATTGAAAGTAAAAATGTTAAAGTGGATGAATTTGCTGAGAAAAATGATGAGGAAAGAAGAAAGGACCCTGAAGATTACAATAGTTTATTCTACATTACAGAACTTGACACATTTCTCGAGTGATAGAACAATGCAACTAAGCAACAGGTTGCACACACCAAAAATCAAGAAAATGCTCACAATGCTGAACCGAGCAATGAAGATCAAAATGAAGAACATACGTCTGAACCTATACTTTCTAAATATGTCAGAAGACACCATCCATAGGACTAGATCATCGGAGAGAAAAGAGCAAGAATGAGAACAAGAAGTAAGTCACTTAACAATAGATGTTTGATTTGTGATTTTGAGCCTAAATATATTAATGCTACACTTGAGAATCAAGAATGGGTTAGTGAAATGAATGAAGAGATTGAACAGATTGAGAAGAATAAAACATGGACATTAGTACCTAGACTGAGTGAAAAAAATATCATTGGCACCAAATGGATTTTCAGAAACAAACTTAATGAGAATGGAGAAGTCACAAGGAACAAAGAAAGACTGATATGCAAAGGGTATGCACAAGAAGAAGGTATTGACTATGGAGAAACCTTTGCACCCATAGCTAGACTAGAAGGAGTAAGAATTCTACTTGCTTATGTAATCACCTAAAAATGGTCACATAAACCCTAGACCCCCAATCTCAGCAATTAATCAAGAAACCCTAATCTTGATTAAACCTAAGTCCTAAATCAAACAGGCAATTATCAAATTCAAACTGATCT
>MU224971.1:1119117-1129717 GCA_018584345.1 Thuja plicata | reverse complement strand
TATTAAAGGATAATGTTTAAAGTTGCTCCATTTCCTTCTTGTGTTATTGATAAATATTATAATTAGTAGAACCATGAATTCCTGATTGGGTTAAAATGGTATGTTATATTTAATTTTAAAAAAAAAAGTTGTTGCATTTTTAGATGTAAGTTTTGGGCATTACACTCTTTGAGAGACAAGCATGTAACTGAATAGGCATGGAAAGTGGACAATTGTAACTGTCCAAGATGGCCTTTAATAGACATCTTTGTGTAAAAAAAAGGGAGGATAAAAGTAGAGAGAGTTGATAGTTGATAGGGAGATTAGTTTGGGAATAGAGTAAGAAAGGAGAGAAAAACCCAAATGGCTCTCTGGCGGTAGCCAGATAGCCATTCATTTTGTAATTGCAGGCAGTATTAATGGAGTCGTGTTATTCTTAATCATTTTTGAGGTGTATCTTAATAGTTTGATGATATGTTAATTTGATAGTTACGCTGGAATGATATTGGGAACCATGACTATTTTGCAGAGAACGTATTTGGTTAATGTGTCGGGTCATTCGAAGTTGGCTAATAATGATATTAAAGAATTAGTTTTGCTTATGGTTCAATTTTTATTTTACAACAGTCCCAAATCAAGATAATGGGAGGTGATCTATTTGGAAACCAATTAGTTTTGATTCTAGTTGCACTTGAGTGCATGGTAGTGGAACGGTTTGCAGAAACCATTATGGAACTTTGCATGGGCACCATGTGTGCAAGCTGCATCGCAAAAGGTGGTGGCCTTCGTGAACACCCGCGTGACCAACAACCAAACCCATGAGCTCTATGAGTAGAGCTAAGTGTTTTGAGAATGGCTGAATGACAGTAGTTATCATTCCCACCCAATAGTTGAAATGTTTTATAATTTAGAGTTATCAATCTTTGATAATGGCAAAAAGGTGGCGGGTATCGTTTTGAAGAAGACCCATGGGAGTGACCTGTTGCAGAATACTTGGTACTTGAAGAAACCAAATGATATCAAATATCATTCCTAGAAAAACCAACGAATACTACCATGGCTTGAATGTGACTATTAAGTGAGAGAAAGGTTGCAAAAGTAGTGTGGTACGGTCTGCTCGAGTTGGAGTTGGCATGCAAGGAGGGCCGATAATCATCATGTCTTTGAACACAACATTGGTTAATGCAAAAGGTGGTGGACTTATGTGCATAGGTGTATGCTTGTATTGAGTCGACCACATGGTAATGGGGTTCAATAGGATTGCAAGATAAGCAGAGGAAGATTCTCTCTTGTTGGTCGGTGACCCAAGAGAGAATCAGTGACCAATTTGAAAAGGCGATGAACGTATTTTTGCATACGAATATGATGATGGCATGGCAATCTTCGATGAAGAATGCAGATGAAGAATGTGAACTGAAGATTTCTATGGAGAAAAATAATATGTGATGCCCCGTCATACATCACTCCTCTTCTTCCTCGATTTAGATTTTTGCGTTGGCCACTCTTGAATAATTTAGTTGTTGATTCTTTTCCTAAATTATTTTCTTGATCGATAACCACGAGTTTTTTTGACACTATATTTAGTTTTTGGCATCAAATATTCCTGCACAACCAGATAAACAAATGAAAAAAACTAATAGATGATTGCATGCCAGAATTTTGTCAGAAATTAATGCAATAAGTTGAAAAAAAATAGATAGACAATTGTGACAAACTTTCAGCAATTGCAAAATAAAAAGGATATAATTATAGTAAAAATTAGTCAATTGTCGCAAGTGTTTAACAGTTGTGGCAAACATAAGATAAAGATGCATGAAAAAACCCTATCAAATGTGGGACAATTACATCAGTTGCGGTAATATCAACATGTAATTATGGAAAATAGAGGATACAAATGTGACATTAAAACAAAAATAGCAGTTGCAAAATTGATAAAAGTATGAAAAAAATAAAGAATCTTAGTTTCACAACCAAGAGAAAAATTTAAATTTAAATTGTCTTCAAGTGTTGTTGGGATGTAGATTCACATCAGGTTCACCAAATGTACATAGGGAAAAACTGCACAGGCTCAAAAAATGGGGTTTAGTAGCACTGTACTATGAAAGTAATCCTCAAACTAAACAATATTAAACCCTACAAATAATAGAATCTAAGCATTAAATTAGAAATTGAAATGAATAATCTAAATTAAGAAAATTATTCTAATCTATGCTTAACTACATCTATTTCCTTTCTGCACTCTGTAGGAATAGAGATATGTTGGCACTCAATATTGGATTCAACAACATTTCAACACAGACATTTGAGAAATAATTGAAATAACTTGTTTGCTTGATTGCTAAATTTAAATAAGAATTCCTTCGTGTTGTGGTTTCACAACACACACCCCATCTTGGCCTCTTGGCCAAATGGGCACCCTCCCTTTCTTTGTTTTTAATTTCTTTGAGAGACCCTTATGGTTGATTTGATTAGGCATCTAGTGAGTCAGATTGTGGGCCCGTGTGCTCTTGATAGTTGGATGTTGGTTGATTCAACTTTTTGTGTTTTCCCTCCTCTTTTCCCCCCTTTTGGCTTCTTTTCTATTTATGTGTTTTTTAGAGTTAGGTTTTTCTAGGCAAGTCCGGAAGATGCAGTGAAGGAGTTTTTTTCAGTTTATTTTGGGTTTTAATCAGGTTTAGGGTTCTTTGTCTCCTTTTTAGAGTTAGATTTAATTTCCTTGCATGTAGAATTAGTTTTTCTATTTTAATTTCTTGTTTTCAATTAAGATTGCTGACAATGCATCCTTTGTGATTGCAAAACTGAGAATCTCAATGTGGCATATTATGAACTGATGAGTTAGAGAAATTATTTGATAGGATTAACTTGCAACTATATGAAGATGAGAACAAAGAGAATTTATATTATACCAAGAATATCATTCAAAAATTCATGGAAATTGTGACCGCGGTGAATGTAAAAGATGATTGGAAACATATGTTTTAGTTCAAGGAAAATATGAAGAAAATCATGGATGACATTGAAGAAGTTTAGATGTTTGAAGCACGCCTTTCTAGGTTTAGGAAGAGGCAACAGGGGCAGTTGAACTTTATGGAGTTAATCAATTCTAATGAAGTCTAAGAAGTTGCAAAGAGATTCGGCAAAGCTCATCCCAGGATCCATCCTGAAGACTTAGCCATTTTTCAGTCATGAGATTTTCAAAGTTTCAGAGGTGTCTACAACCTCAAAATTCCTAAGCCAAGTATTTTTTTGCTTAGCCTTTTTTCATTCATGATATTTTTGAAGTTTCAGAGTTTTGGAGTTTCAGAGTTTCAGAGGTGTCCACAACCCTAAAATTCCTAAACCAAATCAATTTTTACTTAGCCATTTTATAGTCATGAGATTTTTGGAGTTTCAAAGGTGTCCACAACACCAAAATTCCCAAACCAAGTCATTTTTGACTTAGCCATTTTTCAGTCATTAGATTTTTTAGAGTTTTGGAGGTGTCCACAACCCTGAAATTCCTAAACCAAGTCATTTTTTACTTAACCATTATTTGAGATCTAGCCATTTTTTCATACTTAGCCAATTTTTAGAATTGCTTTTTAGGAGGTCCACAACTCTGAAAATCCAAAGTCACCAAACTCTAGACTTAGTCATTTTTTTAGCAAAGCATTTTTTGGAGGTCCACAACTCTGAAATTCCTAGGCACACATTTTTAAATCATGTTTTTCAAAAAAGATAATTTTGGGGGTAGATTGCATGCAGACTGGAGTTCATTTTTGCAAGTCAAGGGGTATTTTATCAGGTTCATATTAGAAGAGAAGTTGGATCCATGCATTTTAGGTGTGAACATCAAAGAGAAGATCAAACTACGTGCAAGAAGAAGAAGAAATGAAGGAACTGCAGTTTGACTTCCTTCATTTTAGGGACTGATTGTAGTCCAATTTTGCATGTATTTGATGTATGCACAGATAGAAATCCATGAAAACTTGTTAGCAATTAGTTTAGGAGTAGCTATGCATTGTTAAACTCTAGATTTAATTTATTTTCACCATGTTTTCTATAGACAAAACCCTAGCTATGGGTTTCTAATGTCTAAGTTGAAGCACTATATATTTTATTGTAGAGATGTATTTAAGGTTAGATTCTTGATGCAATAAAGAAATATATTGTTGGTGCTTCATTCATAGTGTGAATTTTCTGCTATCTATGTGAAATTTATGAATATTTGTATGCTTGTTCATTTACTTCAAAGAGCCAATAATGTTTTATTGTGAATGAATATGCGATCAATTAGTTTGGATTTTATCTTTGTTGTTTCATCTTGCTGTGATGTCTGATTGGAAATATTTTTTCTATTAATTTAAAGGTAAATCCATCTTGTGAGTGTGTGCATCTGGTGGCTTCATGATTTGATAGATTTTGGAAAATCTTGCATCTAGTCAAAATTTTCTTCAAAAGAGTGCACTTTATGAATATGGAATTGTGAGTTTATCTTATTCATGTTTCGTAGGTTTTGATCTTTTCATCATTTAATTCGCAAGTGTGATTCAATGATGGTTTATGTCCGTTAGATTTCATTTCAACAAATTTGTTTACAATTCTTGTTACTCAAATATTTTAATATTTTTGGAAATTGGTTAAAATAGGTTATCATTGTAGGATTTAAAGTTAGATTTTCATTATTAGGAAGTTGCATGCATTGATAATTGTGAAAATATAAAAAGTATTAAAGTTTGTTTTGCAGCATGAAGTTTGAAATGTACCAGCAAAGGCCTCCTCGTGAGCATTCACATTTATCTTCAACTGAGCTTACCAAGTGGTTGTACTGTGATGACAAAGAACCTTAGGAATAACCTCGTTATTCTTTCAAGAGGAGAATTAAGATCTCGAATTCCTAGGAATTGACTTGTGTAAAAACAATGCTCAACACTTCATAAGTTAATTACTAAAAAATTGAGACAGCTTCTTCAAATGAGAATGAAGGGGGGTTTATATAGATTTTCAGGATTGAATGGATGATCAAGATCAATTTGAAAAAATTAGAATGCGTGACTGAGATAATTAGAGACTAGAATATTTTAGGTAACTTCCAAGAAAAAAGTCTTATTTCCAATTTAAACTTAAAAGTAGAGAGTTAATTTAGGAAATAGAATAGAAGATGGCATTTTAGAAGATTTTTCTGATTTTGAAGATAAGAGTTTCCAAAATGAAATTTTGAGAAAAGATAAGATTTTTATTTTCAAATGATTTTTACAATTTTGCAATTTTGATGAACTCATAAACTTGATTTTTCAGATTTTGAAGGATTTTTGAATTAAATTGAATTAAAAAATTAAATTTCCGAGAAAGGTGAAATTAGTTCAAAATTAATGTGGTATTAATTTGAAATTAGGATCAAATTAAATTAATTTTAGAAATTAGATGAATTTATTAGTCAATTTAAATAATTTAAAACTATTATTTAAACCATGGGACTTTTAGAAATTGAATTTCATTAAATAGTAAAGACTATATAATTAAAGGTTAATCAATTAAATAATATCAATTATTTAATTAATATTGAGGAAATGATTAAATCATGAAAATATTAGGTTTAATGAAGAAATTAGAAGAACAAAGATGATTAATTAAATAATTATTTAATTAATAAAAGAACAATTAGTAATTAGTGCAAACTTGCAAGCATGGGATAATTTTGGGTGTCTACAAATGCAAGTGTATTATACATTCTTGTGAGAAATTTCTCCCACTACTTAAGAGTTTCTCCCAAATTATATTTTTCATTGTGCTTTTCTTCCCTAGACCTATCTTCACCTTTTTATTTCCCTAACTTAGATTCACTTAAGTTTTTGTCAGTTTTCTTCTCCTTAAACCTTGGCTCTTTCTTCCCAAACTTAGAGGTTTTCACTTTTGAGGTTATTTGCACCTTCTGACTATTATATTTCCTTTCAAAAGAAGAAGAGATTGAGTGTCTCTAATTCCTTAGCCTACTCTTGAGAGAAGATTTTTTTTTTTTTTTTTCTGGTGAACATACTATATTTTTTCACCCTGAAGCTACAAGTGTTTCTTTGGTGGCTACTAGTGACTGTTGTCTGAGGGTTCCCTTGCAACTTTTTTACTTCTTCACAAGTCTCTCTTTGGATTCCTCTTCTAACACCTTACGATTATGTGCAATTAGTTTTGTTGTAGGTGAGTCAAGAGGAATGAGACCCTCATCCCTACTAGTCTCTATATTATATCCTTTCATCCTCCAACTGCACATTATCCTGGCTAATGTTGTGTTCATACCCCTCAATTATTACCTACTCATGGAGAATATTCTCAGGCGTCTACTAGATATATATCCCACTCATTAATTCCTTTCTAAGATAAATTAGGTTATTGAGAAGAAAGACTCCTTTTAACCAACAATACTATTAAATAATGATGTTATAGGTAATTCTATGTTCTTTTCATTCTAAACTCAATTGCCAACCTAGTTAACATTTGGTGCAAATATTTGGGTACATTGATTAGCCTATTATGGTTCAAATGACTCATCAATTTAAAATGAGTAGTATATAATAAAGTGGTGTCCATCACATGTTATATACCCAATGATATGCATAACAACTTCTTGCCATAAAGGTGGAAAAGGCAACCATTATGTGCCCTCACTAGTAGACTAAAATCACTCATTTGGCCTAGAAGACGGCCCTGGCAGACTCTGTATTCAAAGACACTAGTTATTATTCTCCCATCTTAGGGAGTCTTGAGACCTCTGATATGGAGGCCTCTAAATCATCCACCATGGGACCTTTAATAATTACTTCATTCTTTACAAAGGTCTCAGCAAATTCTCCAATAATTGCATTATTAATACTTATTCAACTTCAAGAAATAATTGATCCAACCCAACCTTTCAAATAATGGAAAAATATTGGTGTCTTCTAGTATCATTCTATGGTCAATCAAATCTCATCAAATTAGATCATGACTATCTTTGTCTATGTCTCATTGTCATTTCTACACAATTTTCCTTTCCTCATCTTATACTTAACCTCGTAAGCTACCAATAACCTTTGTGTAAACTGAATTCCACTATGTACTCCAAATGTAGGAAAATATACCTTCTTCTCTACAAACTAAGTCCAATTTTTTTGCAAGTCTCAATGTTTTTACAATTGATATAACCTTTTCTTCTCACAAAACTTCCACAAAAAATTCACAAATTTGAGTCATAATTAATCTTTCATCTTGCAGATGGAGTGACATAAAATATCAAATTAAAGCCCATGAGACAATGACATATTATCTTACTATACATAAAATTGGCTTTAATAACTACTTCTTATCCACATGACACATCCCCTTCAGCTTAAAGGTTAATTTTTCATCAATTTTTTACAAGGGAGGTGTATGCAAACAAGAAAACAAGAATGATATCATAATCAAATGGTATATATTTTAGATATATTTGTGTGAATGTAATAATTGATAATAATTAAATGACATTAAAGGAATAAATGGGGTATGTGTACCTTTCATAATCAAAGAAGTGCAAGAAAAGATCTTCAGAGCAGCAACAAGGTAATGAAAATAAAAAAATGAAAGTGATTGATGTGATTGATGAATGCACAATAATGATGATGAAAAGATTTGAAAAGTGGTGGGAAGGTAATTTTTTCATGCTAAATGAAATTGGAGTTGTTGCATGTAAAATATGGAAAGGAGAAACACTTTGTTAAAAACTTGGAGTCAGATCCCTAGAATAATGGATGACAGGGCCCATACCGACAACATTGTATGTACCACTAAGTCTTATTGAAAAGAAAAAAACTAAAAAGAGAAAACTTGTGGATTATTATAGTGTAGTATGTACATGTGCAAGGCATCAGATATCAATGGTTGTAGGTAGACCAAAAGGTTTACTAGCAACGTGCATGGATGATAAAGGATCATCATAGAGTATATTTTAAGAAGTGGAGGGAATATCCTTAGGAATTAAATTCTTTAAAGTGGAGGGAATCATCACATTCTTGTGTCGGTAACGTGGATGACTCACTAGACTCCAGTGATATGGGTGTTAATAGATGGGACATTATGAATTAGGTTTGCATATGTTGAAGAAATTCTTCCTTCTTATGGGGTTTCTTGTACAACTTAATTATATGACCATTTAACAAGAGGGTAAAATGAAAAAGATAAATTGTACTAAGATTGATATCTCTATTTGGAAATACCTACTAAATTTGATAAGGTCCTAACTAATGGGATTGTAACTTAACTTTATGATCCTGATACCAAGAATCATACAACAATGCCCAATCATTCTCATGAAATTAATTAATTTTTTATATCCTAATCATGCCAATGGTTCCTTTGTTTCTAAACAAGTTGTATATTCATATACTAAAAAATGTTTATTCCATTCTTAATTCATCAAGTATATTCATCTGGTGCAAGCATTCCTCTTGTGCTCGAGTAAGACCCATCTCTAGCTCAAGTGTTTTGTGTAGTATTTTATATTCAAATTCAATAGGGATAACTACCTTTTTTCCATAAACTAATTCATGGGGAGTAAACCTTGTGATTTTCCATGTAGTTATATATTCCCCAACTTCTTTAGGTAGATGTACAACCTAGTCTCTCCCATGAAGTTGCACTATTTTGGTGAGGATGTTCTCAAGGTCCTTATTTGTAAGCTCAAATTGCATACAAGATTATGGATGGTAGGGTATAGATTTATTATGCATTATCTAACTATATAATGTGAAAAGGGAAACAATGTATAGAGATAGATAAATCACTTCCCATTTTCATTAATTACACATTTGAGAAAGGAGATACCCCACTAGGTTCAAGAGGAGACTCAAACACTAAGTAGGGAAATGATCCTTCGCTAAAATATGTGATTGATGAAAATGAAAATGATGTAGTAATGTGATTAAGTTGATTAATAGATAAGTTACTGAAAAACTAAGAAAAATAGGCTGATACAGATTGACAGTGAACAAAAAAATGCAAAATGGAAACTAGAGCACAAATATGACTTGCGGGTGAAATATGGTCTAAAAATGTAGGGTATAGGGAAAAAATTATTCTATACCTAGGGATAGAATTCCAATAAAATTTTGTACCTAGTGATAATATATAATTGATTGAATGTTTGATAATGTTAAGTTGAAGATAATGCAGGTCATTAAATCAATTAATGGACTGTATTGTCATTGATGTCAACTTGATATCATCTGTACGGTCATGTACATAATGCCAAAGAGTTTAGAGAACCAAAGGAACCAAAGTTATGCTTTCAAGAATACATAAAAGTCAAGTATTTACTAAGTGACAAACAACACTGACAGAGTGCACACCGACGGACAGAGAAAAGAAGAATAGTCACAGTGATACCCAACGATAAGAAGCATAGTGTTTCTCGATGAAGAAAAACCACAGAATGCCCAACGAGAAAAGTCAGAAGGTTGCCCGATGAGTAAAATTCCAATGATGCCTGATGGATAGAGATCATAAAGCTAACTGTAGTATCACTAATGGATCAGTTAGTTGTCACCGAGAACTAATTGCAGTGGTGACTGACAGAACAGAGAGTTTAGAAAATGACAAAATATCTAGCTGGCAGAGATAAATATAGACTTAAATGGTTGTCTACTTTGTTTTATTTGACTAGATATAAGTGATTGATTTAAATATGATTTGTACATTTGGCAAGAAGATATCTATGAGACAAATCATGAGTTATGCTTTAAATCTAATTGGCTGGATTGTTTATCATGCCAAGAATCAAGAACCAAGAAACAATGAATATTATGTCTATATAAGAGACAAGCTTAATTCATTTAAAAATAGGATTAAGGGGAGTGAATAGAAAGAGGATTATAAAGAGAAACTGATGAAGAAAAGCTTCATGCAGTGTTGATCAAACAAGCTGAAGGAGAGCTAAGGAATTCTGCAAACAACCAACGAATAGTGAGTACATCATCACAGAGCAGAAGGTGTGGAGCACAAGGATTGAATTGATACATTGGCCAGAGAGGTAATATACTTAAATAGATCTGAAAATATACAATTCAAGTTGCAATATGAATAGGTCATAGTGTTTCAGTTTAACCATTGAAGCATCAAGTCTCTTAACTAAGTAGGACTTAACAGTCTTCTATATATTGAGGTACATCTCAAGGAGTGCCAAATAGGTTGATTCATGAAAGTAGCATTGGACTTTCCCGATACCTATTGACAGTATAAGAAGGAGGATGACTCAAGGATGATAGCAATAGATTCCCAATACTAAGTGACAACCTCTATGTATAAAATCCTCTAACAAGGTCGCACTTAATAGTGTGTTTGTAACCTTTAACAGGGTTGGCTCCTAACAGAGCTCACTTTAGAAGAGTTAAAATTTGGGATATTGGTCCCAGTGGTTTTTCCCTTAACAGGGTTTCCATGCTAAAATTCATGTGTTATGTGTGTATGATTCATTCTTTATTGTTTTGCATCTTACATAGCTAACTCTAGATTGATCGGTATACTCTGCTTATTTACTGAGTTTCGGTAAATAGTTATACTGCTTATCAGTAATCAAGAAAGAATAAGGATTGATAGAGAAAACTGATAGATAGTTAATCATTATTAGTATTTCATG
>MU224971.1:1099994-1119067 GCA_018584345.1 Thuja plicata | reverse complement strand
TTCATGGCATGCATCTTGTAGGGACATAATAATCTAAGATTTATTGATTGGTGGTTAAGTTTGAAGGATAAATTTTTGAGGCCACTGATTCACCCCCCCTCTCAGTTATTACTAACAATTGGTATCAAAACTTGTGTGCTTAGAAAGGAAGGTTTCAAGACCTAAGTCAAGATCACAAGATGAACAAAGGATATGTGCCCAAGTTAAACAAAGACAACTTTGCTTCATGGAAAAGCAGGATAAGACTCCACTTATCAGGTATTGGTAATGATGTTACTCAATTCCTAGATACTAAATATGTGTTTCCCACAAGAGTATTGACAATAGATCAATTGAGAGAGAAGCATGAGGACAACTGCATGGTCATAGAGCTTTCTTCCTCACTCTCTGATGCTGAATTTGAAGATGTCAAAGATTGAAAAACTACAAAGAAGATGTGGGACAAATTGAAACTTGTACACGGAGGTGATACAAATGTTTTGAGAGCCAAGGTAGAAAGCCTTAGAGGAAAGTTTGATGATCTCAAAATGAAAGAAGAAGAAAACATCACATAGTACATCACAAGAATCAAAGAAGTAGTCAATTCTATACAAGGAGTTGGAGGTACACTTGAAGAGGAGACAGTGGTAAGAAAAATCTTAAGAACCTTACTGCCTGTATATGCTATTAGAATTTCTGCCATTCAAGAAATGAGAGCAGTAGCAAACAATAAATTCACTCTTGATAGTTTAATTGGTAGAATGATTTCATTTGAGATTAATAACTTTGATAATAGTGTCTTACCAAACTTAGAGTCTACATTTAAATCATCTATGAGAATAAGAAAATCAAGTCATAGACATGCATCTAGAAAAGATAGTGAAAGTGAAATTGAAGAAGAAGATCTAGATAAAATAGAAACAATTATGGCTAGAAGAATGCAGAGATGAAAAGGTAAATACAGAGGCAAGTTACCACTTGTATGCTTTAATTGTAAAGAGATTGGACAATTTTCTGCAAGATGTCCTAACAGAAGAAAAGATGATAGAGTTAATGATAGATATTTTGAGAAGAAATTTGACAGAGGTGATAACAAAGATTACAGAAGTTATCGACAATCAGAAAGAAGAGATACCCAAGACTAAAAGGACAAAGGCAAGAAAGCTAGCTACCTAGCTACTTGCAAAGATGAAGATACTGACACTGAACCTGGTGAAGACATCGAGATGGTGTTTGTGGCTATGAAAGATGATTCAGATGAAGATGAAAGGTATTTAGATACTGCACTCATATCTAAGGTTAGAAAGAATGACATATGGATTATAGATAGTGGATGCACTCACCACATGACTGGTGACAAAGAAAATTTTAACACTTTTGAGTATTATAGTGGTGGTATAGTAAGAATGGGTAATGATACACCTTGTCCAGTTGAAGGTAAAGGAACTATACTGTTGAATAACCTGATTAAATGTGAAAATTCTTATTGGGTAAAAGGATTGAATTATAATATGTTGAGTGTTTCTGAGCTGAATAATTTAGGTCACAGAGTAGCATTTGAGAATAAGAAGGCAAAGGTCTTCAATGAATCAGGAAGATTGATTGGTACCAGTGAACAAACAAAGGGTAACTTATTCTATCTGAATGATACTAACACCACTTGCTTAATGAATAGAAACAAAGACATATGGTTGTGGCACAAAAGATTGTGTCATGTGAATTTTGACAACATGATGAAAATAAGTAGGAGAAATGTAAGAGGCTTATCGACGATGTCAAAGCCCAACAACATCATGTGTAAGAATTGTCAAAAAGGTAAGATGAAAAAGTCTAGTTTCAAAAGTAAAACCCATACATCTGATGATATTCTAGAATTATTTCATACTGATCTATGTGGATCAATGAGGATAAAGAGTTATTATGGAGATAGATATTTTATTCTCTTTGTTGATGCTTACTCTAAAATGATGATAAATTTGTTTCTAAAAGATACATCTGAAGCATTCAAGATGTTTAAATGGTATAAGGCTATGGTAGAGAAACAAAGTGGTAAGGATTTGAAATGCTTGAGATTAGATAGAGGAGGAGAGTTTATATCAGATGAATTCACTAACTTCTGCAATGAGCATGGTATAAAAAGATAGGTTTTTACACCAAGAACACCACAACAAAATGGGATTGCTGAGAGAAGGAATGGATCCATAGTTTATTATGCTAGAACACTTATGATAGAGAAAGGCATCACCCAAATATTTTGGAGAGAAGCTTTTAGTACTTCTTTCTACACATTAAACAAAGTACAATTGAAGAAAGACACAAAGAAGACACCCTATGAGCTATGGTATGGTAAAATACCCAATGTAAGTTACTTCAAAATCTTTGGTAGTCAATGTTATATCTTAAAGGATGATAGAAATGGAAATCTTGATGCCAAGAGTGATGAAGGTATATTTCTAGGGTATTCCATCAAGAGCAAGGCTTATAAATGTCTTATCAAGGCTTCTAACAAATTTTTTGAAAGTGAAAATGTGAAGATAGATGAATTTGCAGAAAAGAATGAGCTAGAAATCACAAAAGAACCAGAGGACTACAAAAATTTTGTATACTATGAAGAACCTAACACTCTTCTTGAGCAACAGAATGTTGTAACCGATGGTTAGGCTGAAAATACTGACGGTCAGGATAATAATCAAAATAATGTACAAAGTGATGAAGAACAAAATGATGATCAAGATGATAGACAAAGAGCTGAACTAGTTCTTTCCATATATGTAAGAAGGAACCATGAAGATATCTAGATCATAGGAGACAAGAAAGCTAGTACAAGAACAAGAAGTAAGTCTCTAAACACAAGTTGTTTAATTTGTGAGTTTGAACCAAAATTTGTCAATGCTGCACTTGATAATGAAGAATGGATAAGTGCTATGAATGATGAGATTGAGTAGATTAAGAAAAATAAGACATGGTAACTTGTACCAAGACCAGATGATAAGAATGTCATCAGTACTAAATGGATATTCAAGAACAAGCTGAATGAGAATGAAGAAGTCACAAGAAACAAAGCAAGACTAGTATGCAAGGGGTATGCACAAGAGGAAGGTATTGACTATGGAGAGACCTTTGCACCCATTACTAGGCTAGAAGGTGTAAGAATACTACTTTCTTATGGTGCATTCAAAGGATTCAAGGTATACCAGATGGATGTAAAGTTAGCATTCCTAAATGGAATACTTGAAGAAGAGGTATACATTGAGCAACCAGAAGGGTTTGTAGATCTAGACAAGAGAAACATGGTATGTAGACTTCATAAAGCCTTGTATGCATTGAAACAAGATCTTAGAGCCTAGTATGAACAACTTTATTCCTATCTTATAAGTATTAGATTTGTAAGGACTAGTGAAAACATTAATATTTATTTGAAGGAAGATACCGATGCTAACACTTTGATTGCTAAAATATTTGTTGATGACATCATATTTGGAGGTAATGATATGCCATGCAAATCATTTTCTAATGAGATGAGAAAAGAGTTTGAGATGTCTATGTTTGGAGAGATCAAGTTCTTTCTTGGTCTACAGATCTTGCAACAATGTGAAGGTATTTTCATTACACAGTCCAAATCCATTAAAGAGGTCCTTAAAATATTCAAGATGGAAGATTCCAAACCAGTTGGAACACTGATGGCTACTGGATGTAAGTTGAAAAAGGAGGACAAGACATTAGAGGTAAATCAAACTTTGTACAGATCAATGATTGGAAAACTCATGTACGTTGTACACACTAGACCAGATATTGCACATGCAATAGGAATCATTGCTAGATTTTCTGCTAACCCTAAGGAATCACATATGACTACTGTGAAAATAATTTTAAGATATCTGAAGAATACCGAGGAATATGGCTTATGTTATAAAAGAGAAGTCAAATTTGAACTTAAGGTGTTTACCTACGCTGATTGGGCTAGAAATCTTGATGACCGGAAGAGCACAACTAGAGGAGCATTCTTTATGGGTGACAGACTTGTCACATGGATTAGCAAAAAGAAAGGATGCATCTCTTAGTCTATTGTAGAAGAAAAGTATGTTACTATTGCTACAAATTTCTCAAATATTACATGGATCAAGCAGTTATTGGAAGGTATGCATATGAAGATCCTAGAACTAGTAATTATCTATTGTGATAACACTAGTGCAATAAACATTTCCAAGAATCTAGTTATGCATGCTAAGACTAAACACATTGCCATCAAGTATCATTATTGGAGAGAACAAGTTCAAGAAAAAGAGGTGATACTTGAGTATGTGCAATCCAAAGAACAATTAGCTGATATCTTCACCAAGCCACTGCCCAGGGATACATTTGAGTACTTGAGAAAGAGACTAGGGATCAAACCCTTGTCTACCAGTCAGTAAAATGACCAGAAGGCTGCATCAGCCTACATATTATCAGAATATCATTAATTTTGATGCAAGAAAATAGATGAGCTTCAAGGCTATGTCTATATACAGATAGGTATATTTCATCACCAAGCACCAGCGCATATTATTGTATTGATGATGGATAAGGGAAATTCAAGGAATATATTATGAATGTAGAGAAATGATAGTTTGACATTAATGTCAGGTATTTGTGAGATATTTGTTTGGCATTGTTGTCAAAGGGAGAGAGATTATCCATATTATCACTTTCTTCAAAAAAGGGTGAGAGATTATCCATTATCATGACTCCAACAGGGAGAGATTATATCCTTAGGGAAAGAAATTGTATGGAAAGATTATACAAAGGGAGAGCTACTGACAAGAGAAAAAGGCATCAAAAGAGAAGAATAGTTAAGGGAGATAAATTGACACAAGGAGAGAGCACAACACATCACAAGATAGAGAGCCACAAGAATCAAATCTTAGCTAAAACAAGAGCTTACCGATGGCCAGACATTTATCGGTTAACCAAACAAAAATATTCATAGTTTGATGAATCTCAACTGTTGTATTTCATATTGTATTAGAAATGGTATAGTGTGATAATATAGTATGTTTCCATCAATGTAAAAGGGAGAGATTAATGATATATAACTGATTGAATGTTTGATAATGTTAAGTTGAAGATAATGCAGGTCATTAAATCAGTTAATGGACTGTATTGTCATTGACATCAACTTGATATCATTTGTACAGTCATGTACATAATGCCAAAGAATTTAGAGAACCAAAGGAACCAAAGTTATGCTTTAAAAAATACATAAATTTCAAGTATTCACTAAGTGACAAACAACAAAGATAGAGTGCACACCGACGGACAGAGCAAAGAAGAATAGTCACAGTGATACTCGACGATTAGAAGCATAGTGTTGCCCGACACAACAAAACCACAGAATGCCCGATGAGAAAAGTTAGAAATTTTCCCAATGAGTAAAATTCCAATGATGCCCAATGGATAGAGATCATGAAGCTAACTAGACTCTCACCGATGGATCAGTCAGTTGTCACCGAAAACTAACTGCATTGGTGACCGACAGAATAGAGAGTTCAGAAAATGATAAAATATCTAGCTGACAAAGCTAAATATAGAATTAACTCATTGCTAATTTATTTTATTCAATTAGAGATAAGTGATTATTTAAAGATGATTTATACAGTTGGAAATAATATATCTACAAGACAAATTAGGAGTTATGCTTTAAATCTAATTGGCTGGATTGTTTATCATGCCAATAATCAAGAACCATGAAACAATGAATATTATGTCTATATAAGAGAAAAGATTAATTCATTTATGGATGGGATTAAGGGGAGTGAATACAAAGAGGATGATGAAGAAAAAATTCATGTAGTTCTGATCAAACAAGCTGAAGGAGAGCTAAGGAATTCTGCAAAAAACTGACAAACAGTGAGCACAACAGCAAAGAGCAGAAAGTGTGGAGCACAAGGATTGAATTGATACATTGGTTAGAGAGGTAATGTACTTAAATAGATTTGAAAATTTTCAATTCAAGTTGCAATATGAACAGGTCATAGTATTTTAGTTTAACCATTGAAGCATCAAGTCTCTTAACTAAGCGGGACTTAACAGTCTTCTATATATTGACGTACATCTCAAGGAGTGCCAAAAAGGTTGATTCATGAAAGTAGCATTGGACTTGCCCGATACCTATTGAAAGTCTAAGAAGGAGGCTGATTCAAGGATGGTAGCAATAGATGTCCGATACTAAGTGGCAACCTCTATGTATAAAATCCTTGAACAAGGTCACACTTAATAGTGTGTTTGTAACCTTTAACAGGGTTGGCTCCTAATAGGGCTCACTTCAGAAGAGTGAAAATTTGGGGTACCGGTCCCAGTGGTTTTTCCCTTAACAGGGTTTCCACATTAAAATTCATGTGTTATGTGTGCATGATTATTTTCTTTATTATTTTTCATCTTACATAGCTTACTCTGGATTGATCGGTATACTCTTCTTATTTACTAAGTTTTGGTAAATAGCTATACTGCTTATCGGTAATCAAGAAAGAATAAGGATTGACAGAGAAAATAGACAAACAGTTAATCATTATTAGTATTTCATCGCATGCATCTTGTAGGGACATAATAATCTGAGATTTATTGGTTGGTGGTTAAGTTTGAAGGATAAATTTTTGAGGCCAGTGATTCACGCCCCCTCTCCATTATTACTAACACTTGGAAATTCTAACTGAACTCTTCTAGAACTTTCTGACTGTGTTTGATCTTTCCAATTCCCATCCAGTGGCTCTGTAACCCATTCCTATGCACATATAAAAGAGGAAAAGTTTGTGTAAAGGGTTTTTCCTTGGTAAAACCCCTATTTTGGAATCAAAATTGAAAATGGAAAGAAATTGCACAAAGGAAAGTGTGTAAAAAGGTAAATGTTAGATTCACCTTGCGCAAACCCTCATGGATGGATGTACAAATAACTCATACCCATGAAGATGCTTGAATGGTATTGACATCCAAAGATTTGACCTTGGAATATGATGTAGAATCAAGGATTCCATAAAAAATGCATAGATCTATGAATGCCACTCCTATATCTTGAATGTAGATATGCTTGAAAATTTCTTGTAATGAAGGAGAGAAAAGGAGAATGAAGGAAGGATATTATTGATTGATTGATAATTCCTATACCTGGCCATCATGGGAGATAAAATTTATTTAATTAGAGAATATTTCCTTTGAAATTAATGACCTTAAAGAATTGAATATTTGGAGATCTTGATCTTGGATGAGCTTGTCTTCAAATCTTGAGTCCAATTGCTCAATTACTTTGATTACTTGGAAATCTTGATAGCTTGATTAAAAAATCTTGAGTATGGTTGTGATATGAAAAATCAGGAGAGATGAGGTTATTTTATACTTTACTCTATCAATTCAGGATTCAAAAAGGATTTAGGATGACCACAAAATCGAATCTATTGCTAATATCCCTATATTAGGCCCCTAGACCAAATTTGGGCCCCAATTTTTGTGCAGGAGCACCTAGGCTACCTACTAAACCCTAGATGTTTTGGCTTGTAACTGAACTTGGCCAAGTTAGTGTGTGTGTTTATTTTGGACCTTAGAAGGTCTTTCAAGGTGTGTTACTAGGTGGATAGATAGTTAGTGTCTAATCCAACCTAGTATAGTTAGGTTACTTTATTGCTTAATTTTGGTCTAAATGAGAAATATGGTCTAAATATGGCCTAGACCTTAGCATAGTAGCAAATATACTTTTCTAGGATTTTATGAGGTTGGTTAATTGAACCATATGGGTTAGAGGCCCTAAAAATTAGGATGGAAGAATAAATGCAAAGATGCTAAAAGTTGCTCAAAAGTTGTCATAACAACATTTGCAACTTTTTGCAAGTGTTGCATGCAACTCGACAACTTTGGATCCCCCTCATTTTAGGAGTAGGGAATTAATGGTCAAAGCCTAGAAAAAAGGAAGAAGCATCTTAAGGATTTATGTGACTCATTTCCCAAGGTAGAAGTGACTGTAAGAAAGTTCTTGAACAACAGGAAGCTCTGCAATTCTATGTTGTTAGCAATATTCAAGCATTTTGAGCTACAGAGCATTCAGATGGATTGAATTGATTGATGTAATGATATATTTGTGTTGAGCAGCTAGATACAAGACTTTTTCATTCATTAAGAAAGCACTATAGAGTTATTTTAGTAGTAGTAATAAATTGATTAGGATTTAGGGAGTCTGATGGTTCAGTTTAGGATAGTTTGTGTTTCCATGGCTCCCCCGTGAAATCTAACTGTGGGAATGTCCTAAGGGTAGATGAATTTTCTAGGGGAGCCTATGTATAGTGTATATATGCAAGTAGAGGTCCTGAAGAGTCAAGTTACTATTTTTAAAGCCATGCCGTAGGAAAGCTAGGACAGTCCGATTAGTGGTATATTAGGGGAAAACAATAGTGCAAAGACAAGGGTGTGTAAGGGAGTGCTAAACCAAGTGTGGTATTAGTGTCATTATAATATCATAGACCCATAGTGTTGATTTTAGAACCCACCCAATCCATTTGGATTGATTTTTGCATAGAAATTAGAGAAGTGCTTGCGAGGAGCCAAAATAGGCCTAATAGCCCTACATTTCAAGATAGGCGTGTATGGACAGGTTGGGAACCCTAGACCTTAGAAATATTTTAGGTTTCCCAAAAGGGTATCTAGATCCTATATTTTTTTAGGGGTTGTGTGGAATTTTTTAGAGAAAATCTAGAAAAACCCTCTGGATAGGGCTAATTGGGGTTTTAGGCCTAATAGGACAATTTGGGTGCAATTTTGAAACTCGACCAAGTAGGGATAAGACCTATGGAGTTTGAATTGTATTCATGTAGAATGATAATAAAAAGGATGTAAAAGGAACTTGTAGCATGTGTGGAGCTGGTATAAAGAGTTTAGCATGGGAATTCTTCAAGGCCAAGAAGAAGCATTGAGACAAAACTAGTGATGGATGTCCTTCAAGGTGAAACACAATAGTTGCAACTCTTAGGGAAGAGTTAGGAGTAGTTGTAGGCTCAGTGTCTATAGAATTGTGAGGTCCTAAAGTGGAGTTAGGATCATAAAGTGGACTAGGACAAGCAAGGTCCTATCTAGTGTTTTGTGAAGCACACCTTGGGGTTACTTCTATCAGAGTGGTAGTAGAGCCTCTTTTGATAAGGCTTATGGTTAATGTTACAGCCAAAGGAATCCATTGGAGAGTCAAAAATGGTGACTAATGCTGAATTAGAAAGGAAGGTAGATGAAAAAGAGGAGGATAATAGATTACTCCAAGATAGGCTGGCTCAATTGGAGCAAAAAGTGGATGAAGTTGATGTGAAAGAAGTTGAAGTGAAGGACAGAATGGAAGGGAAAGGAAAAGAGATTTCCATTGAAGATGAAGTCCCTAAAGCTGACCCTGTCCTAAATTAAGAACCATTCCTAAAATCCCTAAAGGCTATGAGTGGAAAAGCATTGGAAGGAGTTCCTATTTTTAGTGGAAAAATAGAACCAGAGGCAGTCCTTGATTGGATAGAGGGACTAGAGAACCATTTTGAGTGTGATGGAATCATAGAGGCTCAAAAGGTGAAGGTTGAAAAATCTAGATTGAGAGGGTCTACTCTCACTTGGTGGAAATTCATCCAAGATGAGAGGGAGAAGGAAGGAAAAAGGACCATTGCTTCATGGAAGGCTATGTTAGCAAGAGTAAGAGATGCTTACATCCCTAAGGATTACAAAATCTAGTTGTACAAGAGAAGACAAGATCTAAGGCAGAAGGACCTAGATGTCGACACATACTCTAAAGAGTTTCAGAGACTTTGTATGAGGTCAAGAATAACAGAGGATGAGAAAGTGAAGGTAGAAAGGTACCTTAATGGACTTTAATGGACCATTCAAGATGAGATGAGTCTTTGGACCCCAAACACAGTTCAAAAATGCCACCAAATTGCTATTAAGGTGGAAGAAAAGTTGAAGAAGAAACAAGATTTAAACACTTCAAGAGGAAGGGGTAGAGGAAGAGACACTATAGGACAAAGAAGTGGTTATGGTGGAAGAAGCTTTGAATCTAAAGGATAATCAGAGACTAAGATCACTAAAAAACATAAAGGAAACTTCAATAGAGGGAGTTCAAGTAGAGGAAGGAACTCTAACAATAGAGGGAGAGGCAGTAGTCAAGGAAGAGGCAATTAATTTTCCAATATGAAGTGCTATCACTGTAATCAGTTAGGACATCTGGCATATAGGTGTCCGGAGAAGGGATGTACCTCTCAAGGAGGTGACAAAAGAGTGAACTATGTTCATGAGGAGATAAGTGGAAAAAAGAACCCTGAAGTGCCATTAGAATTAGTGGAGGAGAGAATCTCATGATGAGAAGAACTCTAATAAAAGAGCTAGTGAAGGAAGAACTTAGTCAAAGGAGATCACTGTTTAGAGTAAAGTGTAAGATGATGGGAAAAGTGTGTAGAGTCATCATAGAATCAGGGTCTACTAACAATATAGTGTTAGAGGAGGAAGTCAGCAAGCTGAAAATGACAAGGATACCCCACACCATTCCCTATAAGGCCACTTGTCTAAACAAAGGACAACATGTCCTAGTTAATGAGAAAGCTTCGGTAGAATTCTCAATTGGGAGATACAAGGATAAATTTTTATGTGATGTCTTACCTATGGATACATGAAACTTTCTCCTAGGTAGACCACAACAATTTGATAGGAGGGCCATGCATGATGGAGTGAAAAATTAATACTCCTTCAAGAAACAGAATGTGACATACAAAATCCAGTCATTGTTGGAGGATGTAGAATTGAAGCCTACTGGTCCCAATATTCTCATGGTGAGTGAAAAATATTTCCTAGAGACCTTAGATGAAGGAGAAGGAGTTGGATTTGCCTTGGTGTTAAAGACAAAGGAAGTTGTAGACAAAATAGAGAAGAGGACAAAGTTGCCAAAAGAAGTCCAAGAGATGTTAGTGAAGTATGAAGGAATAGTGAGTGATGGACAACCATCAACCATACCCCATAAGAGGTCTGTAAGCCATTAGATAGACCTAATACTAGGAGCTACCCTAACCAATAAGGCAGCCTATAAAATTACTCCCCAATAGAATGAAGAGATTGCTAGACAAATCCAAGAGCTCTTAGAACAAGGCCTTATAAGAAAGAGCATTAGCCCTTGTGTCGTTCCCACCATCCTAGGCCCTAAAGAGGGAGGAAATTGGAGGTTATGTACAAACTCTAGAGCAATCAATAGGATCACCATTAGGTATAGGTTCCCTATCCCTAGGATAGAAGACCTAATAGACTGTCTAGGAGGAGCAAGGTACTTCACAAAGATAGACCTAAAGAGTGGCTATCATAAAATCAGAGTAAATGAAGGGGATGAGTGGAAATTATCCTTCAAGACTATAGAAGGACTGTATGAGTGGCTTTTCATTCCATTTGGGTTGTCAAATGCCCCATAAATATTCATTAGGTTGATGAATGAGGTACTTAAAGAGTACAATGGAAAGTTTATAGTAGTCTACTTAGATGATATACTCATCTATAGTAAGACAAGGGAAGAGAAACTCAAACACCTTGAACTAGTTTTTAAGAAGCTACAGGAGGAGAAGTTGATGATCAACTTAGAAAAGTGTGAGTTCATCAAGACAGAGTTGGTGTACCTTGGTTTTGTACTATCTCAAGGCAACCTAGAAATGGATCCTAGAAAAGTGGAGGCCATAATCAACTGTCCTACTCCAAGAACAAGCACTGAGGTAAGAAGATTTCATGGCCTAGCACAGTAATATAGAAAATTTATTAAGCAATTTAGTGCAATATGTGCTCCTATATTGGACACTATTAAAGGAGGCATGAAGACTAATTTTATTTGGAATGAACAAGCTAACCATGGTTTTGAGCTACTGAAAAAGAATATTGCAACCCAACCAATTTTGATCTTGCCAAGTTTTTAAATTTTTTTTACAATGGAGTGTGATGCCAGCAATGTGGCAATTGGAGTTGTCTTGATCCAGGAGGGAAGACCAGTGGCTTTCCATTTAGACAAATTGAGTGAAGCTAAGAAGAAATATTCTTCTTATGACCTAGAGATGTATGATCTGGTCCAATCAGTGAGAAAATTGAGGCATTTCTTTCTTTGAAAGGAGTTCATAGTGTATTCAGACAATCAAGCTTTGAGATTCTTGAAATCACAAGACAAATTGATTCATAAGCATATGAAGTGGGTTGAATACCTGCAAGCATACACATTCAACATCAAACACAAGAAGGGATTACAGAACAAGGTTGCAGATGCCTTGAGTAGAAGATCCCATACTGTCCAAGAGATCCAACTATAGAGCATGTGAATAGACAACTTCAAATATCTGTATGGTGATGATGAAGACTTTGCAGACATTTATAAGGTATGTCAAGAATATTAGAACCATTTTCATATAAAATATTCTGATATAATTTGCAAAGTAATCTCCTATTTAAAGGAAGTCAACTATGTGTCCCTAGAGGTTCAATAAGGGAGAATTTGATTCAAGAGAAACATAATGGTGCATTGAGTGGTCATTTTGGGGTCAGTAAGACACAAGAACTTGTTCAGAGATTTTACTTTTGGCCAAAGATGAATGTGGATATTAGGAAATATGTTGAGAGTTGCATTGTGTGTCAGAAGGCCAAGGGAACATCCACTAATGCTGTACTATACCAACCACTTCCTATCCCAACTAGACCATGGGAATGTTTGAGCATGGACTTTGTGGTTGGATTGCCCAAGTCAAGATAGGGAATGGATAGTGTCTATGTGATAGTAGAAAAGATTAGAAAAATGGATCACTTTGTGCCATGAAAAACAACCAATGATGCCAGTCAAATAGATTATCTTTTCTTTAAAGAGGTTGTCAGAATACATGGATTACCTTTGAGCATTGTGTCAGACAAAGACACCAAGTTTATGTGTCACTTTTGGAAGACTCTGTAGAAAATGTTGGGCACCAACTTATCCTTTGGATATGCATACCATCCTCAGCCTGATGGTCAAATAGAGGTAGTTAACATGAGCCTTGATAATCTCCTAAGATGCTTAACAAAGGAGTATGGTCAGACATGGGACCAACTAATAGGTCAAGATGAATATGCTTATAATGACACTGTGCACAAGACTACTAGTAAGAGTCCTTTAGAAATTGTATATGGTCTGCACCCTAGAGGTATTTATGAGCTCAAAGAACTAAAGGATGGAGTGAAAGGTAGTGGATATGCTAAGCAATTTGCATATGCTATTCCAGAAGTTCATGACACAGTCAAGAAGACACTAATTGAAAAAACTGAGAAGATCAAGAGTAAAGTTGATGAAGGAAAAAAGGGATGTTCAATTCAAGGTTAGAGATCTAGTGATGGTACATCTTAACAAGGCTAGACTACAGAAAGGAATCCCCCACAAGTTACAGATGAGAAGGATTAGCCCCTGCACTATACTGGCCAAGTAAGAAGAAAATGCTTACAAGGTGGAGTTATCAGAGAATAGTGGCTTATCACCTATCTTTAAAATTGCAGACTTGGTTCTATATAAGGGACCAATCCTTGATCCAGATAAGAGTTTGACTGAGGTCATCCAAGAGGTAGAAGAACTCCATTTTCCATCCACACCAGTCAAGAAGGTAGACTGCACCATACTGGAATCTAGAATTTACAAGAAAACTAGGAAGAAGGATTACAAAGAGCACTTAGTGAAGTGGAAAGGACAACTAGATGTAGATGCAACATGGATATGTTGGAGATTTACTTCTGGTAGCTATTTGATTGTATGTTTGTCATTGATGACAACATATAATATACAACAGTGTTTTATATGTACTTATCAGAATGATGCTATTAAGCCTTGCATGATTATCTTCATGTTTTAGACATGCTTTGGATGCTTTGTTCTTACACGCAGACTCAAATATGAATTTTCAGTTAAGTTATGTTATTTAGTTATGACAGTTACAATGACATAAGACTATCTGAGAAGAGCTGAAGTAATAACACTATTTCTTGAGTTGCGCCTATCTTTGGGATATGCGTGTTTGTATTCATGTTGAGTTATGAGCTCTAGATAATTCTCTAAGGGAAAAAAACATGTTCTAACAAAATTGTAATGTTGGAGTTGATTTGGTGGAGCCAACTTTGTGAAGCATCGCGTCCATCCAGTTTGAGTTGTGTGATTCAAATCTGATTGCGTGGTTGATATGGCCAACTAAAGAAGTAGTGAAGGGACTCCTTGAGCTGAAAAAGATCACATCCTTTGGAGAAGATACTTATAGTAGTTTTTTTGATGAGCACCAAGTGTGAATGATAAGAAATGAGACAGAAAAGGTATAGAGAAGAATATCAGTTATGTTCATTCATCAAGGATCTATGTGAAGAAGTAGTGGAAGATTATATTACATTGGAACTGATCAAGACAACATGTCTACTCTATAGTTCATCATCAGATATAAAGCATATCTGTTCTAAAAAAGGTTGTAGCCTTCACCATTAAAGCAGTGAGCTTTTGGGTAGTGAGTCCTCACCCTTAATAGGGTTATTTGTAAAATACTCCTGATAGGGTCAGACCCTTAACTAGGTCACTATACTTATTGAATTGTAAAGAAAAACTCCTAACAGGGTTGTAAGATCTTCTAACATTGATTATTAGAAACAAGTATAGTTCATTGTGGGTGCTAATTCCCACCGGGGTTTTTACCATTTGGTTTACCTGTAACCAAATTGTGGTGTTGTCTACTGTGTTATCTAAATGTGGATTTACTTTATGGTATTCTGGAATTAATAAGAGAAAAGAATTAAATTAGCTGATAACTGATTCACCCACCCTCTTAGTTATCCTTTGGGACTATTCTAACAATTTGTATCAGAGCCAAGTGCCTTGAAAAGAAAGCCTAACAAATTAAGGTAGATCAGATGGCATACTTCATAAAAGAGAGTCCTAAGTTCAATGGAGAGAATTATATGGATTGGAAGAACAAAATGATAACACATCTACAGTGTGTTGGTTTTAAGATCTTTGATATAGCCACACAAGAAGTTGCTATTCCCTCTCTAAAAGACCTTGCAAAATATTATGCTAATAGTAAACAAAAGGATACATTCACAGCTAATGCAATTGCCAAAGAAGTCCTTATAAGTGCACTATCTGACAGTGAATTCTCTGAGATCAAGAAAGTAGACAAGGCATACACAATATGGAAGTATTTAGAAGACATGTTTGAAGGAGATATCCAAGAAAAGAATGCACGTAGGAAGACATGGAAAAATAAATACAACAATCTTGAGATGTTACCTAAAGAAAACATCAGAGCCTATAATCAGAGGATACATGAAGCAGTTTCTAGAATTAGAAACAATGGTGGAGAAATTTTAGAAGAAGACATAATGGACAAGCTGATGACTACATTGACAGAAGACTATGAGAGAAATATAAATATTCTAGATGAAACCATGCAATTTTCAAAGGAATTCAAGAGAGAGACTTTGATCAGTAAAATCTCTACATTTGAGATATCAAGATTGAAGACTAAACCCAAAAGTGAAACAACCTTCAAAGCATCAATACATGGTAAGAAAACTTTACACATTTCTAATGAGAAAGAAGAAGTTGATGAAGAACTAGAAGAAATTATTGCCATGATTTATAAAAGATAAAAGAAAGGAAAAGGAAAGTATGAAGGAAAAATTCCATTCAACTTTTTTTCATGTAACAAGATTGGTCACTTTGCATCCAAGTGTCCCACAAGAGTCAAGAAGTTTAGATCTGATTACAAACCTAAATACAAAAAGGAATGCTACCATGCTGAAGAAGGTGTAACAAATGAATATTTAGGAGAGGATGAAATTGGATTCATTTCCCTTAAAAACATGGAAAAATTGCTTGAGGAAATGGACATTGAAGATGAAAAGGAAGCATAGGAGTTAGCCCTAATTTCCAAAGCAAACATCAGAACTGATTGGATTATTGACATCGGATGCTCTCACCACATGACAGGTGATAAAGACAGATTTGTTCATCTAGACAAGTACAAAGGTGGTATGGTTAGATTTGGAGATAACACTCCTAAACCTACCATAGGTAGAGGATCTATCACCCTGGATGGAAAGAACAAGGTAGATGATGTTCTGTATGTTGATGGAATACATCACAACTTACTAAGTGTTGGACAACTACTTGATAAAGGTTATCATTTGGAATTAAAAGACAAAAAATGCATTATTAACAACAAAGAAGGAGACATGATTGCATCAGGCTCAAAAATAAAAGGTAATGTTTTTCAGCTCAATTCAGATGTAAGTTGTTTTGTTGTAAAAGTGGATGACAGTTGATTATGGCACAAGAGACTGTGTCATATCAATTTTGACAATATAGTAAAGATAAGAAATGTCAAGGTAGTTAGAGACCTTCGAAGTATTGCAAGACCAGTTGACACAATGTGCAGGGAATGTGTTATGGGAAAGCATGTAAGGAGCTCTTTCAAAAGCAAGCAGAACTCAGCTAAAAACAAATTAGACCTAGTGCATATAGATTTATGCGGTCCTACTCAATCAGGATCATACTATTGAGAAAGGTATTTCATTTTGTTGGTTGATGATTTTTCAAGGATGATGTGGGTTGCATTCTTAAAGGAGAAGTTTGAAGCCTTTGAGAAATTCAAAATATTCAAAGCTAAGGTTGAGAATGAATTTGGAATAAAACTAAAATCTCTAAGATCAGATAGAGGAGGAGAATTCACCTCTGACCAGTTTTATGAGTACTGTGAAGAACATGGGATCAAAAGATAGTTGAGTGCTCCTAGAACCCCTCAACAGAATGGGATTGCAGAAAGAAGGAACATGATCATACTTGATACAACATGCACTATGATGATTGAAGGAAAAGTTGCGCACACCTATTGGAGAGATGCAGTTAATACAATAGTCTATACTATCAACAGAACACAACTAAGGCCAGGCACAGATAAGACACCTTATGAACTTTGGTTTGGTAATGTACCTACAGTAAAATACTTTAGAATCTTTGGCAGAAAGTGCTACATCAAGAGAGATGATGGTGTTGGTAAGTTTGATGCTAGAAGAGATGAAGGTATTTTCCTTGGTTACTCTACTAAAAGAAAAGCATACAGATGTTTTAATTTGAGATTAAAGAAGATAATTGAAAGTACTCATGTAAATATTGATGAGAATTTCATGGTTCAAGAGAGGTATTATGATATGCACCTATGATTAAGGATGAAGCCAGGCCTAACAGTAAAGACACTGTTATTGAAGAAATGTTTTATTGCATTGATGTATCATGTAATAAAACTGAATCAAGAAAAGAAGTATCACAGATTACAGATGAGGATGTCACACCAAAAGTTCCAAAATTCACATCTAGATACCATTCAAAAGATGATATCATTGGAGATCAAAGTAGTAGTGTTTTGACTAGATCTAAAGCAAAAATTTTAACAGTGGATGAAGAGGTATGCTTACTTTCATAGATTGAACCTTTAAGTGTTGAAGATGATTGCAAGGATTTTGATTGGCAGAAAGAAATGGAAGAAGAATTAGATCAAATAATAAAAAATGATACATAAGAATTGGTTCCTAGACCTAGTGACAAAAATGTGATTGGAAAAAAGTGGGTATTGATGAATAAGATGAATGAAGATGGTACAGTGGTCAGAAACATAGAAAGATTGGTGTGTAAAGGATATGCACAGTGGGAAGGAATAGATTACACTGACACATTTTCCCCTATGAGTAGAATAGAAGCCATTAAGTTATTCTTGGCCTATGCAACATTCAAAAACTTTAAAGTATACCAAATGGATGTCAAATCAGCCTTTCTGAATGGTGACTTGAAGGAAGAAGTCTACATAGAACAGCGTGAAGGATTTAATCTATTAGATAAACCAGACATGGTATGCAGATTGAAGAAAGCACTCTATGGACTTAAACATGCCCCAAGAGTTTGGTATGAGAGACTAGATGGTTATCTTACCAAGATTGGATTCAAGAAAGGAGAAGCAAATTGCAACTTATTCATAAGAGAGACACCTAATGGATTATTACTTGTTTCCATATTTGTTGATGACATTATCTTTGGAGGTAATTACAAGCTTAGTGTAGAATTTGCAAAATAAATGCAGAATGAATTTGAAATGAGCATGATTGGTCCTATAAAATATTTTTTGGGATTGAATGTAAAGTAGATAGATAAAGGAATATTTATAAATCAGTCCAAATATGTGAAGGAAATATTGAAGAATTTCAAGATGTGTAATGCCCCGCCAGGGAACCCAGGAGAACTTAACCTAAACACGATACTAAGTTCACGGAATAATCTTTTTTTTAAAAAAATGTTTACAAACAATATTAATAGCAATGTGGAAGCAACACAATGAAGTACATGACATACATGAAATACAACTCATACATGATTAACATTCCTCGGGGGTTCCTTGACGTAGAATTACTTAAACAATTAATCTACGAATACAATATAAGAACTGACATAAAGGTTACATAATCTGAAACCAATAACATACATCTCATAATAATGATTACATATACAACTGATACCATAAGGTACACTACCTAATCAACATCCACTGCACAAGTCGCAGGGTATGTAATAATATAATGCATCCACCAAAGGATGATAACCAATATAAACATATGGTATAAATATACATCTCAAGTGACTGAACAAGTCTCCAAAAGACTAGGAAGATGAAACTGCAACAAGGAACATCCAAGCATGAAGAAGAATCTGTCGGAATCTCAATGGTAATAAGAATCACTACCACCCGACCACGTGGAACCAAAGGTCCACTCCCACCGTGCTGAGGAGATAGTAACAGGCCCATCACACGGGGTATACAACAAGAACACAAACACCAAGGTATACATGACCTCATACTTCAATGCAAAGGAAGATCCTAGAAGCACTCTAATCCAACACAAGGAATACTAAATAACACCAGAAATAACTGACACATGTAGGATAACCTAAGATGTATATAGGGAAGTGTCATCACATAAGTCCAACCTTGAAGGTAACCCTAGTAGTACCTCTTGACCCTGGCCTCCAAGTGACACTATGTGGCTCAGTG
>MU224971.1:1078331-1096863 GCA_018584345.1 Thuja plicata | reverse complement strand
ACAACCATAAATCACATATACACCAATGAGATAACATACTAACAATGGATCAATACATACTGAAATGTAACACATAATATCATCTAAACCATTTGATAAAAATCAACACATACAACAAAATGCCTAAAAGAGTTTGGCATCCACAAACTGGAAAGAAACATAAGAGGTGGGTATTACAAGATGGAAGACTGTAAGCCAGTATGCACTCCTATGATAACAGGAAGAAAGCTTTCTAAAGAAGATGATTCCATAGCAGTTGACAAGACATTGTACAAGTCTATGATTGGAAAACTTATATATCTTACTCAATCTAGACTAGACATATCTAATGTAGTTGGTATTGTTGGTAGATTTGTAGCTGAACCCAAGTAGAATCACCTAATGGCAATATAGAGAATATTTAGATATTTAAAGGGAACTATAGACTATGGTTTATGGTATCCTAAATCAGAGAATGTACAACTTAATGTATATACAGATGCAGATTGGGCAGGTTGTATTGATGACAAGAAGAGTACTTTAGGAGGAGCAGTATTTCTTGGAGATAGGTTGGTTTCTTGGATAAGCAAGAAGCAAAATTGTATCTCTCCGTCAACAATAAAAGCTGAATATGTTGTAGCAACATTGAATTGTTCAACAATGGTTTGGATCAAGCAAATGGTTAAAGATTTTGGTATTCAAGTTGATTATCCTATTGTTATTCAATGTGATAACACTAGCACTATCAACATGTCCAAGAACCCTGTGATACACACAAAGACAAAACACATTGAGATCAAATACCATTTTCTTAGAGAAAAAGTTCAGACAAAGAAGTAAAATTGGACTATGTGAGCACTGAAGAATAGTTGGCAGATATTTTCACAAAGCCTTTATCAAAAGATACTTTTGAGTATCTTAGGGAGAATTTGGGAGTAATTCCCTTTCCTGAGTCTGATTAGATAAAGCAACAAGTACATCAGTCCATGGTGACTGATGAATGGTTGACTACTCTATTTCTGGAGTAGTAGCTGTGCCTAATTGTTTATGGTGCCCTTTGCCATTGATGTCAAAGGGGGAGTATGTAGTAAGAGGAGCATATATTCTGGGGGAGTATATAATCATGTAACTTAATAACACAGACAGAAAAGCTACAACAGTGTAGATGAATCTTTGATGAGGATATTGAGAAGATTGTAAAAAGAAAGAGGACACCATGTGCTGAAGATGTTTTTAATATCATAAGTTGCCATCAATGTCAAAGGGGGAGATTGTTGGAGATTTACTTCTGGCAGCTAGTTGATTGTATGTTTGTCATTGATGACAACATATAATATACAATAGTGTTCTGTATGTAATTATCATAATGATACTATTAAGCCTTGCGCAGTTATCTTCATGTTTTATACATGCTTTGGATGCTTTGTTCTTACAGGAAGAATCAGATATGAAGTTTCAGTTAAGTTATGTTATTTAGTTATGAAAGTTATAGCAACAAAAGACTATCTGAGAAGAGCTGACATAATAACATTATTTCTTGAGTTGTGCAAAATAATTCTCTAAAGGTGCAAAATATGTTCTAATAGAATCGTAATGTTGGAGTTGATTTGGTGGAGCCAACTTTGTGAAGCGTCGCATCCATCCAGTTTGAGTTGAAAGATTCAAATCTGATTGCGTGGTTGATATGGCCAACTAAAGAAGTAGTGAATGGACTCCTTGAGCTAACAAAGATCACATCCTTTGGAGAAGATACTTATAGTAGTTTGTTTGATGAATGCCAAGTGTGAGTGATAAGAAAAGATACATAAAAGGTATAGAGCAGAATATCAGTTATGTTCATTCATCAAGGATTTATGTGAAGAAGTAGTGGAAGATTACATTACATTGGAACTAATCAAGATAGCAGGTCTACTCTACAGTCCATCATCAAATATAGTGCATATCTATTCTACAAAAGGTTGTATCCTTCACCATTGAAGTAGTGAGCTTTTGGGCAGTGAGTCTTCACCCTTAATAGGGTTATTTGTAAAAGACTCCTAACAGGGTCAGATCCTTAACTAGGTCAGTATACTTATTGCATTGTAAAGAACAACTCCTAACAAGGTTGTAAGATCTTCTAACAGAGATTATTATAAACAAATATAGTTCATTGTGGGTGCTAACTCCCACCGGGGTTTTTACCATTTGCTTTCCCCATAACCAAATTGTAGTGTTTTCTATTGTGTTATTTGAATATGCATTTACTTTATGGTATTATAAAATTAATAAGAGAAAAGAATTAAATTAGCTGATAACTGATTCACCCCCCCCTCTCAGTTATCCTTTGGGACTATTCTAATAGAATAAAGGAGTCAGAATTCAAAAAGTTGGTCATCGATCCTAACTTACTCAATCCAAGGAAGGATTGAAACCTTTCACTTAGGGAGGATGGTGCAGGAGCACCTAGGCCACCTACTAAACCCTAGATGTTTTGGCTTGTAACTGACCTTGGCCAAGTCAGTTTGTGTGTTTATTTTGGACCTTATAAGGTCTTGCAAGGTGTGTTACTAGGTGGATAGATAGTTAGTGTCTAATCCAACCTAGTATAGTTAGGTTACTTTATTGCTTAATTTTGGTCTAAATGGGAAATATGGTCTAAATGTGTCCTAGACCTTAGCATAATAGGAAAGATGCTTTTCTATTATTTTATGAGGTTGGTTCATCAAAATATATATGTTAGAGGCCCTAAGAGATAGGATGGAAGCATAAATGCAAAGATGCTAAAAGTTGCTCAAAAGTTGTCATGACAACATTTGCAACTTTTTGCAAATGTTGCATACAACTTGAAAAATTTGGATTAACCTCATTGTAGGAGTGGGAAATGAATGGAAAAGTCCTAGAAAAAAGGAAGAAGCATCTTAAAGATGTATGTGACTCATTTCCCGAGGTAGAAGTGACTGTAAGAAAGTTTTTGAATAGCAAGAAGCTTTGCAATTCTGTGTTGTTAACAATATTTGAGCATTCAGATGGATTTAATTGATTGATGTGATGATATATTTGTGTTGAGTGGGTAGATACAAGACTTTTTAATTAATTAATAAAGCATTTTAGAGTTATTTTAGTAGCAGTAATAAATTGATTAGGATTTAGGGAGTCTGCTGGTTCAGTTTAGGATAGTTTGTGTTTCCATGGCTCCCCCATGAAATATAACTATGGGAATCTCCTAAGGGTAGATGAATGTTCTAGGGGAGCCTATGTATAGTGTGTATATACAAGTAAAGGTCCTGAAGGGTCTATTTACTATTTTTAAAGCCATGCCCTAGGCGAGCTAGGACAGTCTGGTTAGTGGTATGACAGGAGAAAACAAGAGTGCAGAGACAAGGGTGTGTAAGGGAGTGCTGAAGAAGGTGTGGTATCAATATAATTAGAGTCTCATAGACCCATAGTGTCAAGTTCAGAACCCACCCAATCCATTTGGATTGATTTTTGCATAGAAATCAGAGAAGTGCTTGTGAGGAGCCAAAATAGGCCTAATAGCCCTACATTTCAAGACATGGGTGTACGGACAAGTTGGGAACCCTAGACCTTAGAAATATTTTAGGTTTCCCAAAAGGGTATCTAGATCCTATATTTTTTTTAGGGGTTGTGTGGAAGTTTTCATAGAAAATATTGAAAAACCCTCTGGATAGGGCTAATTGGGGTTTTAGGCCTAATAGGACAATTTGGGTGCAATTTTGAAACTCAACCAAGTAGGGATTGAAGACCTATGGGATTTTAATTGTATGGATGCAGAATGATCATACAAAGGATGTACATGAACCTTGTTGCATGTGTGGAGTTGGTATGAAGAGTTTAGCACTGGAATTCTTCAAGGCCAAGAAGAAGCATTGAGACAAAACTAATGATGGATGTCCTTCAAGGTGAAACACAATAGTTGTAACTCTTAGGGAAGAGTTAGGAGTAGTCATAGGATCAGTGTCTATATAATCATGAGGTCATAAAGTGGATTCAGGATCCTAAAGTGGACTAGGACAAGCAAGGTCCTGTCTAGTGTATTGTAAAGCACACCTTGAGGTTACTTCTATCAAATTTACTTGGAAAAAATGCCATTGACATTTTGTACCTTTGGAAATGGTCTGAATTTAGAGGGGATGTTGAGATAGATGAAAAGAAGTGGGGGAGAAAGGAAATTTTTTTAGTTTCAAGCATATTCATACCTCAAAATAACCAAAATAAGGCCTAATAGGTCCTAATAAAGCATCCAATCATGGTGATAATGTTTTAGGATGATATATGTAGCCCCCACTTTAGCAGGAATATGAGAAAAGGTCATGATTATGGTAAAGTAAATCAATGCATAAGAACAAATCTTATCAAGGTCAAGGAGACAAAGAAACATCAAGGCCCCAAGTGACTTAAGTCTTCATCAAATTTAAAACTAAGATAAAAGAAGCATAATTCAAAGAGAGAGAAGAAAGAGAGAGAGAAAGAAATAAGCATGTCCTTAATACTATTAAGGTATTACCTTACTATGGATCATTCAAAGTGAAAGTATTGCAAAAGATGACATTGAAAATATAGAAATATTTTTTATGCTAGTCAACTCATCAAAGAAGATCATTCCTTAAGGAAATAATTGTCTGCATTAAGGGGTCTAATAAGGGTGATTAGGCATAAGCAAGGCATTTTCTCCATAGGGATCAAGGAAATGAAGATGAGTCCTTAATGGAAGCATTGTCTCTATTAAGGGATCTAGAAAAGAGATTAGACATAAGAAAATTATTATCTCCAAAGGGATCAAATAAAGGAAGATCTATCCTTAAGGAAAAAATTGTCTCTGTTAAGAGATCTAAATAAAGGATAAACACAAGGAAAATATTGTCCCTTTGATCATTCCTAAGAGAGGTTGCATTGAATCATTGTGTATGTGTCTATAAAATATGAAACAAGGAGTAGAGTATATGCCCCCACATTAAAAAGATTTAAAATGAATCAACAGGAGAAATGGATTTGACAGAGCATACATGGACCCACAAGAAATATTTCCACTATGAGATTCCCCCAAGAAAGGACAACCCAAGGGAAATGAACACATAACAAAAGAGAGTATAAAAGGGTTCTACTAACTCTAGGGTTAGTATGATCATATGATAATACATGAGTTATTATATCAAAATGAAATTTCATCATTCCCCAAAGGTTGCAGAGCTAAAAGAACAATGGAACAATGTCATGTAAGATTTACAAAGAAGAGTCTTTTTGGTCCAGCATCACGAAGACCAAAAAGAATAGGTAGCTACCATTTTCCATCATCCCTAATTAGACAACACAAAGGTACATTTATGAATAATGGAACATGCACAACATAATATGTAACAACATATAGAAGAGGTAAGATACAAATAGAGGAATGTCATGACTGATAGATTACTTTATCACCTTGCACCAGTGGAGCAACAAGGGTCATATAAGGAAATATAGACAAAACATTTATCAAAAAACACATCATGATGGAAGAACATTACAACAAGCAAACACAAAGGATCCAACATGCAAGAGGAGCTAGTAAATCATATCATCTTCCCCCTTCATATCAGTCTGTAGTGTTTAGGGAAGGTGGGAAACATGCAATAGGAGAGACATAAAGGATGTTATATAGAACAATAGATAGTTCTAAACAATGACCATGCTATAAAGATGGATCACTTTGTTCATCACTAGGACTGAGAGATAATTTTTGTGATAACATAGCTGGTAAATCATGATTAACATCACTAAGCTCATACATATCATCAAATCGTTAGAATGGATATCATCATTAGTTGCATTAGGAACATGAAAAACATCATCATCAAGAGTATCTTATTCATCAAAATTAATTGTAATAGACACCAAGATACAAATAGAATTATCATGTTTTTTTTCAATTTCATCTTCTTCAAATTAACTTTTTCCTTTGGAATATGCATAGGGTAGTCAAAGGGAATCGAAACATCAATAGGTTTTTTAGGTGAAGAAATAATTTGAGAAGAACTTTGATGGTTTTAAGCATGATGTTTAAGACAATGATCACAAGCACAAAAGTTATGCTTGGTTTTATTAGAGATTTGGCTTGGTTTAGGATTAATCAACATTAGGCCCTTTTCTTCATTATGAGGAAGAACAAAATGCACCTCATTAGGTTGAGAGATACTTTTGGATAAACATTTATAAGATATAGGAGGTAGATCATAAGTATATATAGGAGGTGTAGGTGGTGTATGAAGAAGTACAGGTCCAGGACAAGGATATGGAATGTCCTTAGGATTTCTAAGTTCACAAGTCTTTTAGATTTTGTATTTATGATATTATCAAAAGAGGTTATCTCTACAGGGTTGATTTGGTTGAGGCATAAAAGGCCAAAATAAATAAAGGTCACTAGACTCTCGAGGTACTGAAGGATGATAGAGACTATGATCAACACTCATGATTTCTCCATTGTGGGGAAACTTGAAACACTTATGGATATGAGAGGCTAAAAATTTCATAGAGGTAAGCCACAAAAGACAAAGTTTGAATTGAAAATAATTAGAAGTTGGGATGGACAAAAAGGTGACATCTAGAGTTTTACCATCAAATTCTATGAGAAAAATAATAGAACCATGCATAGGATAAAGGAAATCATTGCAAGTTTGGATCATAACATCAAATTTATCATAGAAATCATGTTGCAATCATCTCTTATAAATATGTTCTTCATTTGTCACATTCACCATGCAAGTAGGGTCAATAAGAACACCACGAGAATAAAGATCATTATCCTTTGCAAAATATAAAGATGACCATCATGTGATTTAATTATCTGACTAAGGTCAGAGGTAAGGCAAAGCTCAGGTTCAGGTTTTGGTTTAGGTTCAGTTTGATTAGTGAGGTTGACAATATTATTAACTTCAACACACTTATCATCATAGTCAACATGGGTGGAAGAAAAAGGAAAAGAGAAGGTATACTCACCGTTATCAATCCAATGTGATAGAAAAGGGTTGGTATAGATTTGTAATTTTTGATCGGGAGGTGCTACAAATTTGTTTCCTTGATCATTAACACCTTGAATAGATATAATATTAGAATCAACGAGATCTTGAATAAAAAATTTCAAATGGAAATGTTAAGGCCTTGAAATATCACCCTAACTCAGGCATTAGGGAATACTAATATCTCATGGTAACAATGGAAACCTTCTAAGTTGTGGGTGGACTCTGATTAAGAAGGAATATCCAAATTCTAGGTCGGTTCCTATTGGATTTGGAATATCACCTATGACTGATCTTCTGATTGGGGAAAAGGAAAAAGGTAACTTAAAACTCAATAAATAAACTGAAAGGTGATACACCAAAATAGATTTAGATTAATCATAACTTCAAACCAACATCAACAAGACACACACTACTGAGATTTGTAGTAAACATTCACTACTCAGCGTATAGGTTGACCCTAAAACTCACTATTAGGCTTTGCACCACAAACAATGATAATCTTCCAATAGACATACAAATTCTACAAAAGGTTGTATTTTGACAACTTAGAGAAGGAATTATATTAATTCACTTATTAATGCTATAAAACACATTACACTTAAATGTAGAAAAGTTGAAAAGGATTGATATCAAAACTCAAAAAATATGTGAATAATGGAGAACTTGCTTTATTTTCTTCAAAATATGCAAATGGTTACATGCCAAGATACCAAACATGCCAATGAATAAGTTACATTTACTTGAACACAATCTTGCATCAAGACTGAACCTATGGTTACAAAATGTATGCAAAAAGGCACAGGAACATATATGTTCATAATAACCAGACCTAAACCCATACACCAATACCAAACACATGCCTTAAGCCTGTTGTCGATGATACAAACCTAGGTCAACATGATCAATTCTATGCACTCAACAAAATATCCACATTGTAGAAAAGTCTAGACTGTCGAGCTGCTACCGTGACACTTGGAAACTAAATGTCGTGCACTGTAGAGTTTAATGCATTTAATCCTCTAACAATGGATTCCAAATTTTAACAAAACTTGGCATTATCCTAGGTCTTCGCATTACATTTGGGGAAAATCTGAGGGTTTTTTGAAACCCTAATCTATGGCGCCACCCATGCTGAGATTATGGCATTTTTTCTAGCTTCTCTGTGCTCGGGTTGTTAACCTGAAGTTCATTACTATGATGTGGGAGTTGTATTGTAGTCTTTGAAGCTCCTCTTTGTCTGTCGATGGGGTGGAATATATGGTTATTTTTGGTTTTACTCCATCTTTGTTTGAAACTATCAATCAAGCATGAAAATCAGGCTCCAACTAGAAGTGGGTACTGTGATGAAGTTGTAACCAAGATCTTGGGCTCTTTGCATGTGTTTGGTACTAGATTGCATGTTTGAACTTGGCTATCGAGTAGGAGTCTACTATTAAAAAAAGAGAGCTCGGGATCTTTGGACACCGCGGGCTCTTAATGTTTTGGGTTTTTGGCCATAAATCAATGGCATTGTTTTTGCTTGTCTTCATGGAGCTCGGTCTCCACATCATCACATCTCGGCTACTATTCCTTCTATCAAGGCTTTCTTGACTCAAGATAAGTCACCATCTCTATTTTTAGCTTTGATTTTTTTCCCTATTTTCGCATTCCTCTTTTTGTTTGAACTTGCTACTACATTTACATAGCTTCTTAAAAGGTCTTCAATCGCGGGATTTTAGCTTGTTGATTCTGTCTTCATGATTTATTGCAATGATTTAGGCTCCTCATGCTCTACTATTATAACCACCTTTGATTGAACAGCCAATGCTAGATAATTTTATGTTGTGGCTGTAATTGATCTAGGTTCTATCTCTATGTTGTCCTTTTGTCCACTGTCGACAGTGACCATCATGTTTAAACATTACCACTGTTAAGACCAATAGTAACCACCATGTTGTCTGGACTTGTCCATCGTCTGGTCTTCATTTTTATAAAATAACAAATGACAAATGTATCATACTGCAAATGTGACTCTAGTAACAAAGTTATTCATGGGGTTCGGGCATGGGCTCGTGACACCCATGATCAACATTGTAAAAAAAAGAGCTCGGAACTTAAAAATGCATATTTTCTTCCATTAAGCAACACTGTTATTTCATTCGTTGTATATGCATAACCTTAACAAATAATAATATTGTTTTTTACATTCTTCCAAGATTACACACTACCTTTGATAAAAAAATAACATCATTGATGCCTTGGTAGCAACCTATAACAGTGTTACTGATGTTTTGTCTTTTAAGATCACATTGTTTACTCATTTTTGTGCATGCATATCTTTGCAAAAATATATCACTATTATTTGTTTTATCTGGTTCAAACATACCGGTATTCATAAAAACATTAATATGAACTCTTTATCTAATGTCAACAGTGTTTGAATTCTGTATATGCATTTTCCACTTTGATAACACTGTCATTTAGTTCTTCTGTGTATGCCTATTATTTTATAACAACATTATTGTTATTCCTCTTCTCTTTAATATGCACTTTTATTTGATTCCCATATATGCATATTTATTTGATGACCTTGATGTACATCCATGCTTTGTATATGCATAATTGAAATGTTGATAAACATTGCTATCCATCTTTCATGTGCAAAATTCATTTGATATTAACTAAATGACACTTCTGGTTAGAATATCACTTGTTTTGTTCATGCATAACAGTAGTCATCTTTTTTATAAACAACATTATCATTGATCTTTTTTGTGCAAAATTGAATAACAATGTTACCTTATAATTTGATTGCAAGCAACAATTCATCTCTTTCTTTTGCACATCTCTGTTTGGCACATACATACTGTCCTAGTACACTAGTATTTATAATAGCATTTTATTACTCTGCACTTTGATATCAACAGTGTTTGAATACATGATTACTATTCTTAGATGATACCATGAGCATCTGCATTTTCATATACATGTTATTTTTCAAAAATAGAAAGAAGCATATGTTGGGATTAATGGGAAGTAGTACTGAGAGGGGAGGGGTGAATCAATACCTCTAAAACTTTTAACCCTTTTTACCATTCATCATTAGAAATCATTCTTTACTGTATTACTGAACATTACTATTGTTATTTCTTATGCTTGTAGTATTAATTAATAATCTTTAATTGTTTGCAACATTCATAGAAAGATTCATGAAAGTAATAAACACATAACACATGATATGATATCACAGAAAACTTCTGTTAGGAAGTAAAAAATGTGGTGGGGATGGCACCCACAAAACTTCACTATCTCCATAATGGAAGGGAGTCACTAAAGGCTTACAATTGATCACTTCTGATGATCTAACCTGTTAGGAGTATTAAAGTGGAGACCTGTTAAGATCTACTCTATTAAGAGATTTAACAACACTAATTTAAGTGTGCACTTAGTTAAGAGATTTACAATAGGACTGTTAGGTCCACCTTTCTTGAAAGGATTTCTTAAGTGTACTACACTTGTTAGAATGAGTACAAATGTTTGACCTGACTATATGCAATCTACAATTGCTGATCACAGATCCATTAAAGCTCTTATAATAAGAATATCACCTTAAGTGACTGATTAATACCTTTCTCTACTCGTCGGTAGCCTATGTTCTTGTTCTTGAAACTAATTTGATTCTTTTCTATTATTCTGCATGAAATCTCTTGTCTGGTTCTTAGATGCTCTCTGTGGCTACAGTCTTCATCAAACAACAATATGTTCAGAATAGATTGAGCATCTATTTATACAAGTATTTGACCTATCTTAGAATCACACATTACAATGTTAACTCTTAGATCCAAGGTTTACAACTTGACCTTGATCTTTAGTTTGCATGTTTCAAATCAGTAAAACTAATTAAAACAATATTAAATATATTGCTTCCTCCACACATAATGGATCTAAAAACAAATCAAGAAGCTATATATACAACTTCAGTGATTTATTTGACGTGGAAAGTCAAATCCACTTTTTGCGGGATGTAACTGACTATCGGTTCTTGGTCATCGGGTTGAACTAAAATTCCTTTAGTGTTCCTTTGTTGAACTGATAATTGGGTTCCCTTCATCTATCGGGTTCCTCTCTTTTTTGTTCTGTTGGGTTGCACTATTGTTACTCATCGGGTTCCTTTAACCTTTTTGTCATTGGGTAACACTGAATAGTGTTTGTTGGGATGTTTTGAACTTGGCAGTTTTGGGTAACCTTGGCATTTGGTAGTGCTATGCCCTGTCTATTGGTGTAGTGAAAACTGATGGTTTAGATCATGTTTTTCCTTGTGTATACTAATGGCAAAATATAATTCCTTCAATCTCCCCCTTTTTCATTAGTATCAAAAACTGATATGTGCATAATACTAAAGTTTTTAGTATGTACACCATGTCTATATCCTTGTCATTATATGACTCCCCCTAATTGTATGCATTGGTATAGTATAAGCATATATGTACATGTATACTTTCCTCTGTACTATACATTCTCCATTATTTTCTCTTTCAATTGTTTGACTATACATTTCAATCCCCCTTTCACTTCCCCCTTTATTTGATACTCATGAAAAAATGTACAACTTATAAGATGCCAAAAATGTGTAACTTACAATGTTTCAAGAATATGTGAGTGGGCGTACTTGATGTCTTCAAGCAATTTCTCCCATTTTTCATTTACGAGTTCTAGTGCCATGTGCTCTAGCTCTAGCCTTGCATGCATATCATAAATGTTTTCTAGGACAGACATTTATGGGGTGGCAATTAGTGCATTTGCCTTTGTCATATGTTTTTGTAGTAGTGAGAGTGTCAGTAAGAGTTGTGCTTGTAGCTCATTTACCTCATCTCTAAACTTGGTCTCTGCAATCTGTATGTCCTATCTCAATTTCCAAGCCTATTTGAGTTTCTCATAGTGCAATTTTATTGCCTCTTCACTATTCGTGAGACTTTGTGCACTTGTCTAAAGATCAGCATCAATTTGTGCTATTTGGTCAGTATACTCTTGTGTGAGTTGATCAAGTGTGCATAGTTTCTGTATCAAAGTAATAGCTTCTGAGATGATTGGATCAATTGTGCTCACCAATTCAGAAAGCTTTACCTTTTTCAATGCCACTTCTTGGCTTATCTTTTCTAAAATCATACTTTTGTTCAACTCTTTCTTCCATGACCTTCTCAGCATCGATGTTCTGAGATGTGATTGCCAATATGAGAACCACTAGTTGATCAAGCATTGGGGTTGTTTGATCAACATCTACATCCCGTATTATTTGCTGAAGTATACCTCTTGCTACTTCTAGTACCTTTGCCTCCTTTGTGGCTTTCCTTAATTTGTCTTGCCTTGATTTTCTCTCATAGAGTCTTTCATACTTGGTCAATTCAATTGGATCCAATGTTCTCAGATAAAAAATTGGAATCTCAATGATTTCATCCAGAGTTACTGGATTCTTATTCTTTCTCTTCTTCTTATTTGATACTTGTGGGGACACAGATGTATGAGCTACCATTTCTAGTTCATTTATCCTCTCTCAAGTGCTTGGTGAAGGATTTGTTGATGAAGCTTCTTGTGTTTTTTTCTTGGGGTGGACCTGTTGGTTTGGTGAAGATGTCTCTCCATCAAGTTTGGGTGTCTCTACAGATTTTTCTTCTATTTTTTTCTCCAGCTCATCTTTCTTTGCTTCTTCACTCTTATCTTTCTACTTGTCCTCTTGTACCATTTGTGTTTCTTCTTTATTTTGATCAGCAGGCTTATCTTTCTGATCATTGATTGCATCTTGCTTTACAGTTGTGTCCTTTGTATTATTTGTTGTGTCTTTTGCTTCAACATCACCCTTGCCCTTGTGTGTACTTGTGTCCTCTGCAGCAGATCCATCATTACCCTCTAGTATATTGATTTCCTTCATTAATACATGCATATTTCTTTGTGTGCTAGCTTGGGATTTATCTAGAGTGGTGTCCTACTTGTCAATTTGATCTTTTTGAGCAGTGACATCCTCATCTTTTTGCACTTGCTTTGCAAGGTCTAGTTCTATTAAGTCCATGACTAATGTGTCCTACCATGTTTCATCAGCAACATTCATATCTTTATCTTTCGATGTCTTTAATTATTGTTGCCTTCCCTGATCCTTAAGTGTTATGAATATTACATCATCTTTCTTTTGCAGATCTTTATGAGAGTCATAATTGGTGATGTCCTGAATGTCAAGATCATCCATTACCTTGTCCAAATCTATTGGCTCCATATCTTCAACATTGTCCAAAGCAATGTGCTGAGGACTTGCCTTTTCTTTCTCCTCCTCTCTATGAGGTGTGTCGGTGAGAAGTAGCTATTCCTCAAGACTTGTTGATTCTGTTGGCAGATCTAGGAGTTGCCTCCATTTTGTTTTGGTCATTGTGTCTAGCTCTATAAACTTATCTTCAAGCACTTTTTAAGCCCTTATCTTGGCTACAAACTTTCTTGAGTGCTTCTACATAATTTATTTAATTTCTTCAACCTTGATTTGGGAGGCATAAGTATAACAAGTACCCTCTCCCTTGCTTCTCTTTTGGTCTGTAGAGAATATGACCACTGTTGGGATGTTCTATTACCCAACTCTTTAGGTATCTGGTTGGTAAATTCAGCTGGTACATATTTGAATTTTACCATAGACCTGGTGATTGCCTCTTATATCTTGTTTTGTCCTCTAGTTTGAGTGTATCCCATTGTCTATTTTTCTTATCAGTCATTGTACCATGTGTAACAATGGATTCAACAGCCTCATCAATTGTTAGATTTATGTAATTATTCTTTGTCACATCAGGTTCATCATCTTTTGTGTCTTCTATGTCATCTTTTTTCCTAACCAATATTTTTCTCCTCTTTGTAGGTGTAGTCTTCACAGTTTGTTGCTTTGTTTGTTTTGCTGGTTTCTTCCTCTTATAGGTCCTTACTTGATTTTTCTTAAGAGGTGTAGTATCGGTCTTAGCAGTTTGACTCCTTGTCCTCTACTTCTTTATAGGAGGTGGAGGTGTGTCTAATTTAGTTTCCTTAGAGTCTGATTTCTGCTCATCCTGCCCTTCACTGATGGTACCCTGTTCATCAGTTGTCTCTGTTTGTTCTTGTTCCTCCTCATTTACCGATAGAATATTTTTAAGATTCTTGACCATCTTATTTTTCTTATTTACAGTCTTCTTAGTTTCTAGGCCTGTTTTTATCTTTGACCTGGCCTCTTCATAGGTTCCAAACCTTGGTTTCTTGCTGTCAATAGGTTCATTGAGCAATGCATCAATATCATTGGTTGCTTGATCTATGTTGATTTCATAATCAAGTGGGGCTAACCAAGCTATCCTTGGTATAACCAGTTTGATGTGGGTGAAATCTATATCCACCATAAAATATATCTCATCCCTATGTTTTTCAATAAGTTGTTCAGGGGTCCTTGTCCTTTCCATCATCTTTTCCTTGAATTCAAGGAAGTATGCAGTCATAAAAGATTCAAAATTATCTCCTAGTGACTTAATTAGTTCACTAATCTATAATGTGACTGGTTTTGTAGAGTCCCATTTTACTTTTCCTACTGAAGGAAAGTATTCTTTAAAGTAGAAAAAGATGCACATGATAAGTGATCCAAACTTACACGTGTTAGTCTTTGACAGACCTTATTGTGTTCATGTTCTCATCAAGTTGTTTCAACAGGATCTCACATAGATCCATCTATATGCCCTTGGTCACTATCTTGTAAGCTATGCTTATTGATGTTGCTGATATGTTGTTCATCCTGCTTGCCTGAAATATCTTGTAACCAATCACACATGCATCAAATCTCAGTTCTCCGTCGGTGATGGTGTTCACTTTAAGACCTCTATTATCCCATTCAGCTTTTGTAAGATTTTCTACTTCTAGCCTGGAAGGATGCTTATGTGCCTTAGGTTTGTTGGTTATTGGATAAATAGTGACAACGTGAAGGACACCCTCAGTGATTTGTTTGGGTTTATCCAACCACAACTTTTGGTCATGCAATCTGCTAAGTACCAACCTAATCCATTCGGTCTTGAAGTCCCTCGAGAAATATAGGGCATTAGTTATCCCTTTAAGATCTAAGTGTTTGTGCTCTTCCTTCAAGTTTCCTTTAGCATCACAAAGCTTCTTCTAAGCTTCATCCATTTCCAGATCACCCATTTCAGTATCTTGTAGTGAATGTAGGACCTTACTTCCTCTATCAGCAAAACCCTAGGTGGAATCTTAGAAAATGTGCCAGTTTCATTGGGTTGCGGTGCGATCTCTAGACATATCTTGTATTTGGGCTCTACATAGGTGTTCTTAATTAACCTAACTGTATGGACCCTAAAATGGTTGCCTAGACTTTGGGCCCCATTTATCATTTTATCAAATTTCCTGAATCAATACTTTGGAACATTTTCAATTCAAATCAATTTCCTTGATCAAATTGTAATTTATTCAATTATTTCAATATTTCCTAAGGTTTGATCATTTTTATCTAATTAAAATATTTAATTTTCCTTTTAATTAAATAAAATTTATCTTATTTAATTAAATTTTATTTTTTTAAGCCAAAGTGGGAAGCCCACCATATTTTTATTAATATATACTGATTCAATGACTTCCCCATAGAAGAATCAGGAAGAAACCCCGGGATCGTAGTCATATACAATTTATAGAAAATGATAATTTTTACATTTTGGTTTGCTCAGAGAACCCGCAAATCCTAATACGATATATGGCGATGTTTACATTTAGGTTTACACATGCAACCCACTAATTCTGGTTGGTTGATGCATTAGAACAGAGATATCCCCCAAAAATATCCCCAAAATTATGGTAGGGATCAAAACAAGACTGTGATATTGTGTGCTGATTATCACAAAATTTCAAAATTTCAGAATAGGCATAATAAACATGCCTATGCTATACAACCTAATTACAAGATTTCAAAAATAGGCATATCCAAAATGCCTATGCAGTGTCATAGGTGTACAACTGCATACATAAACAATCATTCTTCCATAGGAGCGGTAGATCCCCAAGCTTTTTCCCATCCAGCAGGTAGAGCAACCATATTTTCATCTTCCTGGCCATCAAGTGTATTCTGAACCACTGGACGGATGTTGGAAGATTGGCTGGGCAAAAGTGGTACATTCAAGTCAGGGACTTGTTTTGAGCTACCATATTGCACCTTGTAGTAGGGTGGAGGTTGAACCAGAGGAAGTTGCGATAGTAGAAGGTCCAAAATCAAATGTGCCAGACACCAAATTTTGTCCACCTGAGGTTTCCCAAGGGCCGCACCCACAATCTACAAATTGTTATTTAGTACTCGGAAGCTCTTCTTATCCATCACCCATTTGAAGCTGTCATATGCCATCAGGTGTTCATGGCTGGCCATAATATCATGATGTAAGAACAAGTCCCTAATCAATGCATTACTTGACCATAGGTCATACCTCTGAAGTGCCACCATGAGCCATGCTCCATGAATAAATTGAGGCTGAAAGATCTTATTAGCAATGTAAACTACCAAGTCCACTGACTGCAACATGTCCATTAAATTGGAGAGAAATATCAACACCATCTGAGAAGGGAAGACCACTATCCTGGTTCTGGGAGACAATATGTGTTCACCAACAACACGACGAATAACCCTATAATGCAGCATTGATTTAGTGATAAAAACTTGGTCGAGTTCTGGACCATCAATTCTGTTTGGGAGTGGGGACTCAGAAGCCTACGAAGGGATGTATACCCTATAATTCCTTGGTAAGAGCTCATCATGAAAATTCCTGCAAGTTTGGCAGGAGGGAAACTCCTTGCGAAACATTATACACTCCCACAAAGAATCTGCACTGTGTAATACTCAAGAAGAAATGCGAGTGCATGTTATGAGGAGAAGGGTATTTGTAGGTCTTTAAATGAACATTTATGTTTTGTGCCAATTAATGGAAAACCTCCCACAATCTAAAGATAAAGTAAAAAAGGTACTATGCACATTATAATATAGGGTGCATGTCATTAAATCACACATTTCCTTTAATTCTCAAGTTACATGCCAACTTAAACAATGTACTTTTTTTCTCAGTGATGACATGTAACTGCAGGAAGTTGGTACTTAATAGTTACCCACTCATGATGTAACAACATTCCACTCTAACACACAAATTTGACCATACTGCCATGTGATTGGTGATGTGCTATCATTCTCTCTCACCAAGCAATGAATCCAAATTGCATATTTGAACATTAACCAACCTCACATCCGCACATTTGAGGATGATCCTACATATGTCACCCTGTCAAGGTTATAAATTTCATGTAACTTGACATCCTAATTTAAAATTGCATCATAATTGAAGGACACTACCTCATGGCCATCACATCCTTTGTTTGCCAAGTGGTCTGCTAATTGATTGCCCTCCCACAAAGTATGTGAAATCTGAACTTTTCGAAATGAGTCTAGTAGTTGCCAAAATTTTTGAAGGATGTAAGTGAGTCTCAAATTATGAGATACCCAATTAAGAAATGCTAAGATTATAACCATCGAATCTCCTTCTATATGAATCTGATGGAATCCTCCATTTTTAGCCAATATTAATCCTTCAAATAATGCCCGAGCCTCAGCCATATTATTTGTTCCAGTTGGAAGTGGGCAACATTTTACTGTGAATAATAATCCTTGATGATCCTGAATGCATACACCTACCCCTAATTTTCCTGGATTCCCTCTTGAAGAACCATCAAAATTAATTTTAATAACCCCTTTTGATGGTGGAATCCATTTGACTAGGTCTCTAGCAAGCACCTTATTTGATGTTGTTTTGAAGCACCAACCAAAAGGTACATGAATTTGTTTCCATTCTCACAGTATTGATGAATCCCACAAGGTCATGACCAAGTTGTGTTTAATTTTACTGTGACTAGCATTGACTAGTTCATAAATCGACCTCTCTAGGTGATTTGTAACTGCCTGAATTGAAGAGGAAGTTCTGTGAAAAATTCTTTTGTTTCTCTCCCACCATATTTCCCAGACAACTAATGCTAGAGTGAACTTCCAAATTGTTGAGAAGAGGGATGTAGAGTATAACTGTGGCCATGATTCAAATAGATCCCAGAACTTGTTTGGAAGTGTGGTAGAGTATTGTAACTTTCTGAGGACAAAAAAACCATTCCTGTGCAAATTAACAATTTAGGAATAGGTGATCTATATCTTCCTGATGATTATCACATAGGAGATAGTTAAAAGGTTGAGCTATGTTGAGTCTATGTAATCACTCACTAGTTAATGCCCAGTTGTTCAGTGCTAACCAAGTGATGCATCCTACCTTGGGTAGAGTCAAATTTTTCCAGCAGAAAGTGTAAGCACGGGATGGTTTTATGATTGCATTTCTCTGTTGGATAAGCTTATACCCATCCTTAATGGTGAATCTTCCATCTACCCCCGGAGCCCAGATCAATTTATCCTCTAAATTTGATAGGTAGACCAAGTTTTGTGAGAAGATTTTCTCCAAGCACTGTATCGCTTGAGGGGGTAAAGGCAGCTCATGGGGTTCTTTCCATATTACCTTCCT
>MU224971.1:1036096-1053719 GCA_018584345.1 Thuja plicata | reverse complement strand
GGAATATTCATTAATCAGTCAAAATATGTGAAGGAAATATTGAAAACCTTCAAGATGGAGGATTGCAAGCCAGTATGCACTCCTATGATCACAGGAAATAAACTTTCAAAAGATGATGACTCCACAATAGTTGATAAAACATTGTACAAATCTATGATTGGAAAGCTTATTTATCTAACTCCATTATATCTTCTTCTAATATTTCACCACCATTATTCTTGATTCTAGATACTACTTCATTTATCCTTTGATTGTAAGCTCTAATGTTCTCTTCTGGTAACATCTCAAGACTATTGTATTTCTTTTTCCATGTCTTTCTACATGCATTCTTTGCTTGAACATCTCCTTCAAACATGTCTTCTAAATACTTCCATCTAGTATATGCTTTGTCAATCTTCTTGATTTTGGAAAATTCACTGTCAGATAAGGCGCTGATTAGGGCTTCTTTGGCAATTGCATTATTGGTAAATGTTTCCTTTTGTCTATTAGTAGCATCATCCTTTGCAAGGTCTTTTAGAGATGGAATCTACATGATCCATCATGAAATTCAGAGAAAATTTTTCTTTGATCAACACTATTAATACATTTTAGCAACATTCCAGAAAAGTATTTTCTATAAAGCATACCATTTATCAGAACATAAGGAACATATTGCAATCTAAAATACCTCCTTTTGGCTTTATCAAAATCAGTTAGACATTGTCCAATTTGCAAAAATATTCTCATATCAACCAACGAATTTGCTGGTTGGTCATTAAGTATAGGGTTATCTTGAAGTAATAGAAATTCCCCATTGCTTTCAACTTCTTATCCTTCTTCCATTTGTGCAAACAAACCCTTGCCTCTAACCTTCTTGGTTACATGAATATGCACATCATATTCCATAACTCTTGTGAGCCATCCTGCTCTTTTCTCATTTACATCTTTGTTCAAGAGAAACTCTTTAATGCTAGGATGTGCAGCCATTAGATGAACTTTATTTCTAGCAATCAGATGTTTAAACTTTTTTAAAGATTTAATAATAGTAAGTACATGTTTCTCAACAAAACTATACCTTTGTTCAGAGTCATCCATCCCTTTGTTGAAAAAGGCAACTGGCTGTTCTAGACTGTCATCATTTTTTTGCACCAACATAGATTAAACCGTATCATAGCTTCCATAAGCATATAAGATAAAATCTTTAGAAAAATTAGGTTTAGCTAATGTAGGAGTTGATGATAGGGCTTGTTTGATCTGTTCAAAACTTGACTTTCCCTCTTTAGTCTAGCTGAAAGGCACATTCTTTTTTAGCATTGCAGTTAAGGGATTTAATAAAGTGGCAATGTATGGAATAAAGCGTCTTACAAAGTTAATTTTACCAATAAATCTTTGCAGCCCTTTTTTGTTTTGGCAAAGATAAATCCAGGATTGCATGGATTCTTTTAGGGTTTGTTGTTGTACCCTCTTTTTAAACTTGACTGTTAGACTTAATCTTTCCTTTGTATCTATGTAATTAAAAGATATACCAAGCTCATGTCTTATATTTGTAATTACTTTAATAAAGGAAATTAGATATTCCTCCTTAATAGGATTCCTACATATGGAACACCCCAAATTTGAATGTGGCACACATTGAGTATCGAAGTTACCTGCAAAATCCTCCACTCATCTTTACTTAAGAGATGACTCTCACACACTTCTTAGGGTTGTAGGGTTCTCACTTGGTTCTAAGTTGGTTCTCACAAGTTGGATTTCTTCTCTCTTCTCTCATTCTCATTCTTGCAATATTGTAATGATCTCTCTCTCTCTCTCTCTCTCTCTCACCTTATTCATATTTATTCACAAGGGGTTTTCCTTAGTTTTCCCCTTTCAAAAACATTGTCTTGGTGTTGAGCTTCGAGCTTCTCATTGCTATTGTTGATTTTTCTTCTTTCAACATTCATCCTTTGATAATACATTTCCTTGCATCACTCTCTTGGATTCATTCTTGTATTTCATTTTATTTTATATATTTTTCTAACATTGATACCCTAAAATTTTACCTTCATGGACTGTAAAAACTAATTTTTTAGGGTTGACAGAGATTCCAAACTCTTTGCATCTTTGAAGCACTTGCCTTAAATTGCATGTATGTTGATCTGCAATCTTGTTGTAAATAGTAACATCATCCAAGTAGACCAAAACAAATGTGTACATCATATTTTTAAAAGCCATGTCCATAGCTTTTTGGAATGTGGCTCCTATATTTAATAAACCAAATGACATTCTTCTGTATGCCATTTTTTCCCATTTAGTGGTGAAATCTATTTTAAACCGATCTTCTTCTTTTACTAATACTTTATTATAACCAGAATCACCATCCAGAAGGGAAAACCTTTCAGAACTAGAAACATACTACAATATTTGGTCTATGGATGGAAGAGGGTGTCTGTCTTTCAGAGATACCCTATTAAGGTCTCTAAAATCCACACACAATCTAATCTCCCCATTTTTGTTCCTTACAGGAACTAGATTTTAAACCCAAGATGTATGTTTGATTGGAAAAATTATTCCACTATCCAGCAAATTATTCAGCTCTTAAAGCATTAGGGGCTCTAATTTGGGATTAATTGGCCTTTGTGTTTGCCTGATTGGCCCAGAGTTGGGCTCTAATTCTATGGTGTGTTGTCTCAATTGAGGGTCAAATCCTTTCAAATCAGCATAATCCCAAGCAAAGACATCACTAAATTCTTTGAATAAAGAAATAAGAAGTTCTTTATCTTGAGGAGAGTTAGCTTTACCAACCTTTAAGAACTTGTCTCTGAATATTTCTAACTCCTCATAATGATCTTCCTTGATGAAAATTCTGGTTTTGAGCTTCTTGAATTGATCATTAGAATTAAATATGGATTCCAAATTGACTAGTCCTTTAGGTAGCTTATTCGACTTCAATTTTATAATCTGGTCTTCAAATTGCTGTTTCACTTTGCTATCTTTAGAAGCTGCAAAGACATCTGTTTTTGCCATAAAACTTAAGATCTATTCATTAGTATTGAAAACTTTCCAATTAACTTCATTAATTAGAATGGATGGCCTAACAACAATCTGAATGTGGGATTGATTAGTATTTATACCTTTGTTCTCATAAATTGTAACTTGACCACCAATAGAAGCTAACTTATCAGCATGCTGGTTTTTATTTCTAGGTATAGAAATCAAGTTAAATGCATCAAAATCATCTAAAATATCTGATATTCTAGATTTATACAACTTTAGGAGGTCATTTTTAAAAACATTCAGACCTCTCACCTAATTGACCACCAATTCACTATCTCCAATGCCCTCAAACATTTGATATTTTTCTTTCTTGCCCACTCTAAGCCCTGTATCAAACCTTCATATTCAGCCACATTTTTGGAACAAGGAAAAGATAATTTGAATGTAGCATAATATTTGTCACCATTTTGAGACACAAGAATAACCCCTACACTATCTCCATCCTTGTTTCTAGATCCATCAAAATATAAGTCCTAAAGCTGATTAGGTTGTTCTAAATCAACATCTTGGGCTTTTAGCAAGTTAGGCATAACAGGATCAGATTCAGAAATCATATAATTAGCAAAACCAACATCATAAATAACACTATCTTGGTTACTAAAGGCATTTCCATTTTCCCACTCATCCTACAATATATCAGGAATGCCTTCTATTTGTGTATCAAAAGTTGGATAGTCTTTAAGATCATCAACATCTATGATTACACAACTAGCATTAATAGGGCTTGGAATATATGGCTCTATGTGATCTTTGGTCAACAATTCTAATTTTATGGTCACTTTTGCACAATATCTTTTTCTAAACTGTATGTGAGACCAGTCTGATGAGAAGTATCCACCTATCTTTGTTGTAAAATCCCTAGATAAACATAGGGTAAAATAAGGAGGTAGATCAATAACATAGATATCTTGTGCAATTGATAAATTGGGGTAAGCATGGAGGGTCAAACTTGCATTTTTAACAACACCTAAAGTGTGGACTGATGAACCATCTAATTGAATAACTCCTTTATCAAGAGGTTCATACTTTAAATCAAGTAAATCTGCAATCTTCTTGGGCATTACTATGTTGGTTGCACCACTATCAACCATACAGTTATGTACTAATTTATTACCAATTATCAAGGACACATAAAAAGGAGGTGGATTAACATTTGTAACTTTCTTACCATCATTTACTACCGTTCCTTGCACATCTGCAACCCCTGAATTGGCCAAAATAGACCTTGAAGGCTGCTTTAGGGCTTGCTATGAACTTGCTGCTCCTTTAGACAACTCTTCCTTAAGTAATTTTGCCTACCCTGGAATGGCTAAAGAATCCCACTTAGAAATAGAAAAATTCATCTTCTTCATATTATCAAAAATATTAAAAGGGACAACAAACTGTACCTTTTGAGGAGATTTAACATTGCTCTAATCAGTGTGCTTTTGATATTTCTCCTTGATTGTGAAAGAGGGGTGTTCTTTCACTATGGAAATAGGTGTGATGGGTATTGATTGAGTTGTAGCAGAAAACTTAGCACTTGATTTCTTTGTTTCTAAAGCTCTCTTCTTGGCTCTAGTGTTTGTTGGTATAGGTGAATCATTACTCACCCCACAAAATTCTTCCTCTTGCCAATTAAGCAAGGCAGTGTCTGGAGCACTTAGGTCTGGTTGATGTTGAGTCTCTTTAATAGATGTATCTTGTTGTGAGTCAATCACACTTTGAACCATTAGAGCATAATTAAGCACTCCATTAGTGCACTTTGACAGATTGTGGGGCTGTCCACAAGGATAACACCATTCATATTCAACAGCAAGGTTATTTTGGTTAGGAACAATATCCCTAACAACATTAAGATGTGCAGGATTATAAGGTCTATAAGGCCTCTGATTCTAATTTAGCCTATTGGTATTTCTATTTCCTTGGTACTGCTGCTTATTACCTTGGTAAATGGGCTAGTTAGGCTACTGTGATGAGGAACTCGCAAACTAATTTTGTGTATGGGCTATTGGATTTCCTTGATCTTGCTTCCTTTTAAGGTTTACCAACTCATTTCCAAAGGTTTGCAATAGGCTTTCAATTTTTTTTTGGCTATCATTTATTCTTTTTAACTCATTAGGAGGGGCAACAGGCATCATCTCTTGACTTTTAGGAGATGGAAAAGGTGCAAGAGGTGGGGTAATCAATGTCATATTAGACTGGATGTTAGGAAAGAAAGGTATAGGTGGCCTAAGAGCTATCTTTCCTTCTTGAATGAGACTATTCTCTTCCCTAATAGCAATGTCAAAAGCTTGAGGTAAAGACTTCCCCTCCATAGATTGGATCATAACTGAGATATCACTATTCAAACTCGTAAGGAAGTATAAGAATTCATATTTAATAGAGAGTCTTACCATGAAAGGAATCCTATTCCAAGTCTTTTGAAAGTGGAGATTGAAATCACTCATCTCCCCTTGTGGAGCCCTTTTGATAGTAGTTAGTTGTTCCACCAAAGAAAGATTATCAAATTTATCTTCAAAAAACTTTGACAATTCCTCACCTAGTTCATCCCATGAAGAAATTGATCCAACTGAGAGAGTTCGGAACCATTCCAATGTTTTTCCCTTCAATGATGTAGCCAATAGCTTCAAAGCTACATCCTCCTCCATGATGTAATGAATGTTGCAAAGAGATGCAAGATCTCTAATATGCTCAATAGCTATCATTTGTCATTCTCTCGTGAAAGATGGTAACCCTTTCAAGGCTCCCAATGGAATGTTGTTGTGATTTGCAATCATTAAAGGGATGTCCTGATCAAAGGGCATAAATGATATCCTTCTATCCAATCTTGATGGTCCTATAGTAGATATATAAGGTGCTGGTTGATCTTCCTTTGCTGGTTGTTCAAGAAAAAACTTGAATTTGAAGTGCTGGAGGACTTTTAGAAGATTCTTGATCTAAATATGGCAATTCAGTGTAGTAGGAGGGAGGAGATGAACTTCTTTTAGACCTTCTTTTCCTTGGCCTTCCTAGTTTCCTACCCCTTACTACAAGCTTAAAGGAGAACTCTTTCAAACCTCTAGGTTCTCTCTGCAAAGTTCTTCCTCTCCTAGTTTGTGACATTTGTAAATATTCAAACTCTTTTACACTCCTTATTTGGATTCTATTCATGTATCACAAGGAGTCCCACTAGGCATGCCAAAAACTATTAAAGCCTTGAAATATCACCCTAACTCAGGCATTAGGGCATACTAATATCTCATGGTGACAATGGAAACCTTCCTGAGTTGTGGGTGGACTCTAATTAAGAAGGAATCTCCAGATTCTAGGCTGATTCCTATTGGAATTGGAATATCACCTATGACTGATTCTCTGATTGGGAAAAAGGAAAAAGGTAACTTAAACCTAAATAAATAAACTGAAAGGTGATACACCAAAATGGATTCAGATTAATCACAACTTCAAAAGATCATCCACAAGACAAACACTACTAAGATTTGCAGTAAACATTCACTACTCAATGTATAGGTTGACACTAAAACTTACTGTTAGGGTTTGCACCAAAAACAATGATAATCTTCCAATAGACATACATATTCTACAAAATTTTCTACTTTAATAACTTAGAGAAGGAATTAGATTAGTTCACTTATCCATGCTATAAAACACATTACACTTAAATGCAGAAAAGTTGAAAAGGATTGATATCAAAACTCAGAAAATATGTGAATAATGGAGAACTTGCTTTATTTTCTTCAAAATCTACAAATGGTTACATGCTAAGATACAAAACATGGCAAGGAATAAGTTACATTCACTTGAACACAATCTTGCATCAAGAATGAACCTATGGTTACAAAATGTATGCAAAAGGGCACAAAGGAGCATATATGTTTACAAAACCACCTTCTCTCCCAATTCTTAACCCCTAAAACTGATTATCAAGTCCAGATATATACCCCCTCAAGGTCAATTTAAAAAATCTAATGCCCTCCAAAAGTCCTCCAAATCAGGTAGAAACCCTAAGTATTAGGTAAAATTCATGCCTTAACACATGCCCCTAATGTTGGTATTTTAAAACATACACCTTTCAAATACATTACCAACATATATCAACAAATAATACATAAACCCTAACCCCATAACACATAATAACTAGACCTAAACCCATACACCAATCCCAAACCCATGCCTTAATCCTGCTATCGATGACACAACCCTAGGTCAACATGACCAATGCTATGCACTCAACAAAATATCCACATTGTACCAAATTCTAGATTGTCAAGCTGCTGCCGTGGCACTTGGAAACTAACTGTCATGCACTGCAGAGTTTAATGCATTTACTCCTCTGACAGCGGATTCCAAATTTTAACAAAACTTGGCATTATCCTGGGTCTTCACATTGCATTTTAATTTGGGGAAAATGTGAGGGTTTTTTGAAACCCTAATCTATGGCCCCGTCCATGCTGAGATTATGAATTTTTTTTGGCTTCTTTATGCTTGGGTTGTTAACTTGGAATTCATTATTGTGATGTGGGAGCTATATTGTAGTCTTTGAAGCTCCTATCTGTCTATCGGTGGGCTGAAATACATGGTTATCTTTGGTTTGACTCCATCTTTGTATGCAACTATCAATCGAGCATGAAACTCAGGCACCAATTGGAAGTGGGTACTATGATGAAATTGTAACCAAGAGCTCAGGCTCTTTACATGTGTTTGGAATTGGACCGCGTGTTTGAACTTGGCTCTCGAGCTAGAGTCTACTATTGAAAATAGAGAGCTTGGGCTCTTTGGACACCGCGGGCTCTTAATGTTCTGGGTTTTTGGCCATAAATCAATGGCGCTATTTTTTCTTGTCTTCATGGAGCCCAGTCTCCACATCATCACACCTTGGCTACTATTCCTTCTATCAAGGCTTTCTTGACTCCAGATAAGTCACCATCTATATTTTTAGCTTTGATTTTTTTCCCTCTTTTCACATTCCTCTTATTGTTTGAACTTGCTACTGCATTTACATAGCTTCTTAAAAGGTCTTCAGTTGTGGGATTTTAGCTTGTTGATTCTGTCTTCATGATTTATTGTAATGATTTAGGCTCTTCATGCTCTGCTATTATAAGTGCCTTTTCTTGAACACCCACTGCTAGATAAGTTTATGTTGTGGTTATATTTGATCTAGGTTTTGTCTTTATATTGTCCTTTTATCCACTGTTGACAGTGACCATCATGTTTAAACATTACCACTGTTAAGACCGATAGTAACCACCATGTTGTCTAGACTTGTCCATCACATGGTCTTCATTTTTCTAAAATGAAAAATGAAAAATGTATCATACTGCAAATGTGACTCTAGTAAGAAAGTTATTTATAGGGTTTGAGCACGGACTCGTGACACCCATGAAAAACATTGTAAAATAGAGAGATTGGAACTTAAAAATGCATATTTTCTTCCATTAAGAAATACTATTATTTCATTTTTGGTATATGCATAACCTTAACAACTAATAATACCATTGTTTACCTTCTTCCTGGAATACACACTGCCTTTGATAACAAATAACAACATCATTGATGCCTTGGTAGCAACCTATAATAGTGTTACTGATGTTTTGTCTTTTAAGATCACATTGTTTACTCATTTTTGTGCATGCATATCTTTGCAAAAATGATATCAATGTTATTTGTTTTCTCTAGTTCAAACATACCAATATTCATAACAACATTAATATGAACTCTTTATCTGATGTCAATAGTGTTTGAATTCTATATATGCATTTTCCACTTTGATAACACTGTCATTTAGTTCTTCTATATATGCATATTACAAATATAACAACATTACTATTATTCCCCTTCTCTTCAATATGCACTTTTATTTGATTCCCATATATGCATATTCATTTGATGACCTTGATGTATATCTATGCTTTGTATATGCATAACTAAAATGTTGATAAACGTTTCTATCCATCTTTCATGTGCAAAATTGATTTGATAATAACTAAATGACACTTCTGGTTAGAATATCACTTGTTTTGTTCATGCATAAAAGTAGTCATATTTTTTTATAAACAACATTATCATTGATCTTTTTTGTGCAAAAATTGAATAACAGTGTTACCTTATCAGTTGATTGCAAGAAACAATTCATCTCTTTCTTTTGCACATCCCTGTTTGGCACATACACACTGTCCTAGTACACGAGTATTTATAATAGCATTTTATTACTCTGCACTTTGATATCAATAGTGTTTGAATATATGGTTACTATTCTTAGATGACACCACGAGCATATACATTTGCATATACATGTTATTTTGCAAAAATAGAAAGAAGCATATAGTGATATGTAAGTTTTATCTCTTAAAATAGCAATGTTAATATCATCTCTTGAACATGCACATAAGAACTGCATTTGCATATTTTAATCATTTGATAACTGCCAATGTTACTCATTCCATTTTTGCAACATATTTTCTCCCAATGAGCTGAAACAACATGTATTCACTTCATACTAACTATTATAAACTGCACCTCTCCCTCTTCTGCATCTTCCAATTCCTAAACTCATGAACTCCTAGCATAATTTTCTCTCAATAATGTATTTTTGAGGTTTGAGCATGGGCTCATGACACTCACCGCACTTTTCTCTATTCTCTTTTATTAGTGAATTCATAGATCATATTAAAATGCATTTCTATTTACTTTGTTTGAAAACACCACAAAATCCAATATGTTAGGTTAGTGAACATGACCAACTGATCAATTTTTGTGTGTGAGTGCCATGTATCATGACATTCATGCATGAATGGTGGTTGATTGATTGTGTTCACTATCCTAACACTACCTTTCTATTTTGAAAAGGTTTATTAGCTACAAGAACTAAGTCCCTTTAATTCAGATTTCTAGTTTTACAAACAACTCTTGTACAATGCAGAATGATATCCATATATAGTAAAATGTTTCATGGAGTTATGTTCCTTTGATACTTTTATTCTATTGATGTAGATGCATATTTTTCCATTGCATTGATGTTATTGGTAGATGTGCAGTTCTAAAAGTTTGATTGTTGTATGCTATTTTAGGTTTGCATGAATTTCTTAGATCCAAATTAGATCTAACACTTTTTCTTTCCATGATGTAGGACAGGACCCTAAGACCTAGATGCAAGACATGAAGACTAATGAAAAAGACACAAAGAATTGGAAAAAGAAGACAACCAGATCCTAAATGCAGAAGAACCTACAAGGCATTGCATGGACCACTACTCATGCTTCTATCATGCTTTCTTTTCTACACATGTTCCTCTAAGTTTCCAATATGAAAGATGTAATATGAAAAAACATTTATCTATCACATTCAGTTTGAATTCACAATGTAATAATCAATTATGAATTTAAAAATTTGAATATGATCAATACTTATAATACAATATAACTGATAATATGAAATCAATAGAAATGTATTTCATCTTCATTAGCTGAACAATAATGTTTAAGAGGTGCACCTTTATGAAATTTTTTATTGTTTATGATTATCATCCTGCATGTACAAATTTAGGATAGCAAGAAACACTTTTTAGTATTATGACTAGATTGGAAATGGTATTAACAAAAGGATTTATGGTCAAAGGATTTGGATAAAGGTTTCGATGTGTCTATTGGTTTAATAGGAGGAAAGATTAAACACTTTAGAATTAATTAACTTCAACATCAGATTATGCAAAGATTTAGAGATATGAGTAAAATTATGAGAATGTCTAAAAACCTATGATAAACAAGCCACACCTTTAGATACTGCTACCACTTTCTCATCAACATTTTGGATGAATTATTAATTTTGATAAAGTTCTTTCATTTTTGAAACTTTTGTATAGGATGTGGCATCACTCTTATCAACTAGATCCATTGGAGTGACACTCTCAAACTGTCTCACTTGAAGATGATAATTATGAAGCACTGCACATAATTGATTAAAATAAGAAAATTTAGAAAGGAGAATCTTATCTCTAATATCTTTGTGTAAATTAGAAATGAGAATATGTTGCACATCAATATAAGACATAAGATAAGAAACCTAAGCATGCAAATGATTAAATATACCAATGAAATCAATCACTTTTTCTTTAACAACTTGTTTACAATGCATTAAATTAGTCAAAGAAATCTTAGGATCAGTATTGTTTTGAAATTTTTGGATGAAAGCATTAGCAAGATTTTGAAAGGAGTCAATAGAATAAGGGGGCAAAGAACAATACCATTCCTAGGCTTTATCTTGAAATGTTCTAGTAAACAATTTACCCATGAACCTATGATCATGAGAGAAATCACTACACAATGTTTGAAATGTTTTTACATGGGTCAAAGGATCACCTTTACCATTATAAGTCTCAAGATGAGGAATCTCCATGTATTGTAGAATAATGACACAAATGATATCCAATGAAAAAGGAGTAGAAATGTCACAAGTAGAAATATTGAACTTGGATTGAGTCATGGAATCAAATTTTTTGTTGCAAGAAAAACATAGTTTGAGCCAAGCTATTAATATTATAATTAGTAGAAAAGGTATTAGGAGGCACATGTAAAATGTTTGGATCATTATGAAAAATGGAAGGAATGGTAGACTATGAAAAAGGAACACTATTGTAAGTTGTCATTGATGAATATAAAGAAACACATGGAACCCTTGAAGGGATAGTGAGAATAATAGGATTAGGAATCTTAACATTTCTAGGGTTGATATTTTGAATGGAAGTTTTTATGATATGTAGAGCATATGTGGACACACTACGAATAGAGGTGGAAATATGCATGGAGGTTTCAACACTAGTATTAGGTGGAATGAAACCTATCTCTCGAGAAAATTCTCATAAATAGGCTTGACATTGTTATCAATGAGATGATAACATGTAAGGTGTTAATACCATGTTTATCATTATGAATTATCTTCCTTAAACCTTCTATAATATATATGACTTCACGATTAGAGTTTTCTTGTCCTAACCAGTACTCAAAATTTTCAAAGTCATGGGAAAGATTTTGAACTTGCACAAGAGAAGATCTTAAGGCTCCATATTCACCATTAAAATATTGGGAAGATTTGTTTTCAATAATAGGATTAATTTCATTTTTAATCATGTTGGTCTCATCAAGATTCCTAGGGAAAATAAATGACTTAGGATCAAAGGAACCCATGAGTGTATGACTTCTCCTAACTGAAATGCTATAAGTAGATCTTAAAGTAATAAAGCTCATGTACAAGAAAATAAAATAAAGGTAGATATAATGAAAAAATGATATTTGAAAGAGATATGAAATTAAACTAAATAAAATAACAATTTTAATGAAAAAGCACATCTAATGTAAAGATTTCAAAGTCTAGATCCAAATCTAACTACCAAAATGAGAATTATGTAATGCATAAAAAGTATATCTAAACATAAAATCATAATTAGAAATCTTATGACTTGGGTTCACCAAAAATATATAAGGTGAAAGGGGAAGAAATGTATAGAGATAGATAAATCACTTCCCATTTTCATTAGTTACACATTTCAGAAGGGAGATGCTCCATTGGGTTCAAGAGGATAATAAAAAACTAAGTAGGAAAATGATCCTCCACTAAAATATGTGATTGATGAAAATGAAAATTATGTAATAATGTGATTAAGGTGATTAATAGACAAGTTACTAAAAATCTAAGAAAAACATAGTAATACAGATTGATAGTGAGCAGGTAACTCTAAAAATAGAAACCAAAGAATGGATCTAACCTGTGGGTGAAATATGAGATAAAAATATAGGGTATAGGGTGAAACTCATTCTATACCTAGGAACAAAATGCCAATGTCATTATGTCCCTGACAATTCTGACAAAATGTGTCTAGGACTTTCTAATTGTTTTTCATCTTTCTAATTCTTCCTTAGCGGCTGTACAACCTATTCCTCCACACAGAAGAATGGGGAAAAGATCGTATAAAGGGGTTTGGCTTAGTCAAAACCCTATTCAGAAATGATCTAGGCTAACCAAAAAATCCAAATCCTACTAATATCCCAATAACGGGCCTTGGGCCAAATTTGGGCCCCAAATGCCTGGGACAGAACCCATTGACATTTTGTCACATGGATAGAATACCAATGACATTTTGTACCCTCAGAAATGGGCCAAAATTTAGAGGGCATGTCAGGATAGATGAAAATAAGTAGGGGGAGTAAGGACGGTTTTCTAGGATCAAGCATAACAAGCACCTAGACCGCTAAATCACCAAAAAGAGGCCTAATTGGTCCTAATAAAGCATATAATCATGGGTGTTACATTTTTAAGATGCTACACTAATATTATTTGACCAATTGTGCAATTAGATCAAAGGTGAATTGTGGGTCTTGGTCTATGACTATGTCTTTGGCAACACCATATCTAGTAAATATCTCTTCATATAGAATTTTGCAACTTTATAGTCCCTAGCATTTGTTAAAGCATGAACTTGAATCCAATTAGTGAGATAGTCAGTACACATTAAAATATATGATTTCCTAATTGATGTTGTCTTGATGGTTCCAATGAAATGAAGACCCCATCTAGAAAATGTTGTAATAGCCAACTTTTCTTTCAAAGGAATCTCATCACTCCTTGTAGATCTACCAATCCTTTGACATCTATCACATATTATTTTATACTAGATGGAATCCTTGTAAAGGGTCATCCAATAGTACCTTGAATTGAGAATCTTAGTAGTTGTTTGTTTATAAAAAAAGTGGCCACCACAAGGCTCATCATGACATTCTTTGAGGATATGAAATGTGTCATCTTCTTGAAGGCATCTTCTCATGACATGATCAGGTGCACTAGAGAAAAAATAACCTACAATCCAAGAATAAGAAAAGGTGCACTGAAAAGATACATCTTCTCTTTTAGAGAAAGGTGAGGGAGTCACACCATGTTACCAGGTAATAATCAATATCAACATACCATGGATCCTAAGAAGTGAAAGAAAACAAGTTTTCATTTGGGAATGAGTCGTGTATTATTGGATCATTTGATGAAGTAGCAATCTAGAAAGAAAGTCTACCACTACATTGGCCTTTCCTTTCTTATCCACAATTGTAATGATAAACTCCTATAATAAAAAAATCCATCTAGACACCCAACCATCAAATTGTTAGAATGAATTTAATATAACTGAGAGGGGAAGGGTGAATCAGTTATCCTCAGGTCTAGATGTAGAAAATAAAAACTTTTTGTATTTCAGATCTACTCAGCAGCAGTAGCATAAGTCAACAACTTTAATTATGTAGTTTACTGTCTATTGAAATTAGCTTGTAGAAACACAACAGTAAAGAAAACCATAAGCATTCACACAAGTTGACACAAGTATTTAACGTGGAAACCCAATATGGGAAAAACCACCAGTAACATGCTACCAAGTTTTCACTCTTCTGAAGTGAGCTCTGTGAGGAGCCAACCCTGTTAAAGGTTACAATAACACACTGCTAGGTGTGACTTGGTTAAAGGATTTAATTAGCCTGTCAGGAGTGGCCTTGTTAGAGGACTTATAATATTCCACCTGAATGTCACCTTGTTAGAGGATTTATACAAATGACTGTTAGGTCAACCTTGTTAAAGGATTTTAACTGATACAATGCTTAGAAAGTAATCAGCTGTTGTGATCTGATACATACAACTTACTTTGCAAATTTAGATCCAATTATAGCTCTGATGTTAACTTATTGGATAGCTTGCATTGTCTTTCAACCTTCTGATCTTCTTGGAAATCCGTCAAGCAATCACACATGCAACTCTCTCCTTCTGTATTTAGCCTTTTCTGCAAGATCATGCCAAACAGTAAATCAACTATGCAACACTCTTGCATACACATCCACTTCACATTCAGTAGCACACCTCTTGCACCCTAAATTAATAACCCCTTGAGGTTATCATATACCTCTTTGTCTAGGTTAGATAAATCTTTTTGTCGCTTAAAAAAGATCGTAGATCTTAGGTTAGGTCAGATCCAACGGATCATTCCATCTTTGCATTACATTTACTTCTCCAAAGTAGTCTCTAATTAAATCTTGAAACCATGCATTAATTATAGTTACCCATACATTAAATGACATGGATCAATCTTTAATTAACATTACATATCCCAATAAAATTAACTATGTCGGGCAAAGATCTCAAATCTCATCATTAATCCAACTACTGTAAGTTGGCCAACATCAGTGTTTCCACTCAGCAATTTCACTGGTTCTCAACATTGAACAACTTTGCTTGTCACAAACAACTTTTCTCGACACAATAAACTTTGCTCGGCATAAGCAACTTTGCTCGGCACAAGCCAAACTTGATCGACACAGAACAGTCAGAAAAACTATCTTTAAAAGATAAACAACAAATTACTTTGCCAGAGTGCCAACTGATCAAGTACCCTTTTATTTTTCTTAACTCAACCATTCACTTGGTCTTCTTGTTAAATCTTCTTCATCAACAATAGATATGTTACTCAAACAGATAGCAATAGTCTCACCAGTTAAGGTTTAACAACAATGAAAAAATAACAATTGCTTGCATTGTCACTTTCCAACAATCTCCCTCTTTGGCATTGATGGCAACACAAAATATTGAAACAATGATTTAACAAGCATAGTTACCAACCAATCCAAAAATTCACCTATGTTCCTTGATATGAACGAATCTTCATTAATGTCTTTAGCTTCATTCTGATTATTATCTGTAAAACATTTCTCCCTCTGTGTCTGTAATCACACTGTAATCATTTGTGTCTAATCATCTATAGACTCCCTTTGAGTAGATAATCACTTCAATGTTTTAAATTGTAACTTCTGCCTCTATGTAATCTTTCCCTCTTGGTAATCTCTCTTTCTCAGCAATCTCTCCCTCTTTATAGGTAATCTCTCCCTATTTGACAACAATGCCAAAGACGTCAAAATCATTATCATGTAGATCTTCAGTATCATGTTGATCCTATCATCTTGATTATGACTAATTTTCATTTATGTCCTTGCTCATCTTCACAACTTTAGCCAGCATCCTAAAGTGTGACTAACTATGCATCAATGTGTCAAATATTCTAAATGTAATATTTGATGCAACAGTACCATACAGAACTTAATTATCCTCAGTTAGGGGAATCACCCCCAATTTACCTCGTAGATACTCATGAGCATCCTTGGGTAGTGCTTTTGTGAATATGTCTGCTAATTGTTCTTTAGTGTTCACATAATCCAGTCTCACTTCTTTACTCTGAACTAGCTCCCTCAAGTAATGATACTTGATAGCTATATGTGTTAGAATGAATTTAGAATAACTAAGAGGGGAGGTGTGAATCAGTTATCCTCAGGTCTAGATGTAGCAAATAAAAACTTTCTGTACTTCAGATCTACTCGACAGTAGTAGCATAAAACAACAACTTTAACCATGCAGTTTACTGTTAATTGAAATTAGCTTGTAGTATCATAACAGCAAAGCAAACCATAAGCATTCACACAAGTTGACACAAGTATTTAACATGGAAACCCAATATGGGAAAAACCACCAGTAACATGCTACCAAGTTTTCACTCTTCTAAAGTGATGCCCTGTGAGGAGCCAACCCTATGAAAGGTTACAATATAAACACACTGCTCGGTGTGACCTGGTTAAAGGATTTAATCACCCTGTCAGGAGTGGCCTTGTTAGAGGACTTAGAACATTCCAATCTGAATGTCACCTTGTTAGAGGATTTTTACAAATGACTGTTAAGTCAACCTTGTTAAAGGATTTAACTGATACAATGGTAAGAAAGTAATTAGCAGTTTGTGATTTGGTACATACAATTTACTTTGCAATTCAGATCCAATTACAACTCTGATGTTAACTTATTAGATAGCTTGCATTGTCATTTCAATCTTCTGCTCTGCTTGGAAATTCATCAAGCAATCACACATGCAACTTTATGCTTCTGCCCTTTGTCTTCTTTGCTAGATCATGCTAAATAGTAAATCAACTATACAAACCTTTTGCATACACATACATCTATTCCCACTTGCACACTTAATGAATAACCCCTGAGGTTATCATATACCTCTCTACCTAGGTTAGATAAATCTTTTTCCACTTTAACAAGATTGTAGATTTTAGGTTAGGTTAGATCCAACGGATCATCCCATCTTTTCATTACATTTACTTCTCTAGAGTAGTCTCTAATTAAATCTTGAAACCATGCATTAATTATAGTTACCCATACATTAATGATGTGGATCAATCTTTAATTAACATTACATATCCTAATAAAATTAACTAAGTCAGCCAGAGATCTCAAATCTCATCATTAATCCAATTACTGTAAGTCGACCTTCATTACTATTTTCACTCAGCAATTTCAATGGTGCTCGGTATTGAGCAACTTTTTGCTCGTCACAAGCAACTTTACTTGGCACAAGCAACTTTTCTCATCATAAGAAACTTCACTTGGCACAAGCCAAAATTGCTCAGCATAGAACAACCAAAAAAATTATCTTAGAAAGATAAACAACTAATTACTTTGCCAGAGTGCCAACTAATCAAATACCCTTTGAATTTCCTTAACTCAACCATTCACTTGGTCTTCTTGTTAAATCTTCTTCATCAACAATAGATATGGTACT
>MU224971.1:960170-987314 GCA_018584345.1 Thuja plicata | reverse complement strand
GTCTTGAATGGGTTCTTGAACTTGACAAGGGCTTTGGAAGAAGATGGATGGAGAGATCACCAAAAGGGCACTATGTAGCTTGAATCCTTCAATGGCCTCCAATGGATCTCCTTCATGAAAATGGATGTTTGAATGCTTGAGAATGGATGGATGATTTCTTGAAATCTTTCTCCGTAGCTTTCTTGAATTGCACTTGAAAATCCTTCTCAATTGCCTAATGATGCTTGATCATGGTTTTTCATGCTTAGAGAAAATGAGAGAGAAAGCTCCCTTTTATATGAAACTAGGGCACAATCTTCTAAGGATGCATACATAGGATAATTAAATCATCATTTAAGCCTTTACCCATAGGAGAGGACCTATATTAAATATAATTTAGGAATCAACCAATTCAAAACCCAAAATAGCCGACCCGGAAGCGGGAATAAACTTTTTGTGAAGACTGACATCTCGGAAACCAAAAGTTCCCAGGATTTGGACCTTGGGATAGGGTCGAGGTTGGCCTTGTCCTAGGATAGGGCCGAGGTTGACCCTATCCTAGGGTAGGGTCAAGGTCAACCCTATCCTTAGATCCTAGGATCACAGGTCAGAGACCCAGAATATAGAATTTAGGTCAAGAAATGGAGGTTAGAAAGGCAGGTTAGGGGGAAGCCATGTCAAGATCAGAAACCCATTTAGAGGTTCTTTTCATGACCCAAAACCACTCACTCAGAAGGCCAAACCAGTCTCCTATGGAAGTGCTTCCATTTTCTGACTATACACCCATACATTAAATGACATGGATCAATCTTTAATTAACATTACATATCCCAATAAAATTAACTAAGTTGGCCAGAGATCTCAAATCGCATCATCAATCCAATTACTATAAGTCAGCCAACATCACTATTTCCACTCAGCAATTTCACTGGTGCTTGGCATTGAACAACTTTTCTTGTCACAAACAACTTTGCTCGGCACAAGCAACTTTACTCGGCATAAGCAACTTTGCTCAACACAAGCCAAACTTGCTCAACATAGAATAGTTAGAAAAATTGTCTTTGAAAGATAAAAAGCTAATTACTTTGCCAGAGTATCAACTGATCAAGTACCCTTTTATTTTCCTTAACTCAATCATTCACTTGGTCTTCTTGTTAAATCTTCTTCATCAACAATAGATATGGTACTGAAATAGATAACAATAGTCTCACCAGTTAAGGTTTGATAGCAATGACAAAATAACAATTGCTTGCATTGTCACTTTCCAACACAAATACTAGTTTTTTTATAAGATATCTAATGGTTTTGTGGATAGTGTGAAAAAAGATAGGATAGCCCAAAATATAGTGCCTAAATTTATTGGTTGCATAAATGAAAGCAAGCATTTCTTTCTTAGTAACAATAAAGTTTACCTTAGCTCCTTGTAAAATTTTGCTAATGTAGTAGATATAATATGATATATTTCCTTCTTTCTACTCCAAAACTACTCCTATCACAAAATCAAATGCATTAGCGTGTATATGAAATGGAAGCTTCTAGTTAGGTCCTTTGAGAACTCTACCTCAGAGCCTTTTTTAGGGATTCAAATGATTTAAACTCTGCATCCTTTATAATAATTGTACACAAAGGAGATGCTAACTTGCTAAAATATTTAATGAATTTTATGTACTAACATGCTTGTCCAAGGAAGCTTCTCACATCTCTCTATTTTTTTGGTATAGGTAATTCTTGAATGATCTCCACCTTGACTGAGTCAACCTATATCCCTTTGACTGATATAAAATGTCCAAGAATAACACCTTCTTCTATTATTATGAAGCACTTCTCATGGCTGAGGGAAAGGTTATGATCATGACATCTTTTTAATACCTTATCCAAAATAGATTATGCATTATCAAAGGAATTACCTTATATTTTAAAATTATCCATGTAGATTTCTATTGTATTAGTGCAGTAAATGGTAAAACTAAAAAGACATATTCCCCCATGAATGAATAAATTTTGTTTTAGCATAATCTGTAAGGGCTATTTTAATTTGGTTATACCCAATAAATCCATCTAGGAAAGAGAAATACCTTTTTCCAAAAATTGAGTCAAGGACTTGATCAATTAAGGGAAATAGGAAATGATCCTACTTGGTGGTTGCATTGAGTTTCTTATAATCAACACAAACTCCCACTTTCCTCCTTTCTTTGGAACTATAAGTAGAACAGATAACTATTCACTATTAGAGATAGCTATTCACTATTAGAGATGGGATAAATAAGCCCATCATATCTAATAGTTTCCCTTACAAGTGTGGTTACCATTGCACCAAAATATTGACCTGTCAATACCCGATACAACCAATAGAGTTATAGTATCCACAAGAGGTGGTTAAATCATGTCATGAATCCCATGAGGGACATTGGTGCACTATTAACAATCCCCCCTATTTCACTCACTACAGGTCCGTGTCACTCATAGAGGAGATTCAAAACTATGAACAAGATCTCTCAGGGGTGGCAATAAGTTTCCTAGCTAAACTTAGGTGAGTATGCAGCTGTGTGAGGTTTGGTAACAATATGGACTGAATCTCGGTAACCTCCTCTCTGAATTGTGACTCTGCTTCCCAAAGTTCCCATCTTAACCATTTTATCTCAATGATTTTCTCATAATGCAATTTGATTGCATTTGCATAAGTGGTTAGACTCTATGCACTTGTAGTTAGACTTGACTCGATCTTTTCTATCTTGTCATTGTTTTCCTTAGTAAACTTTTATAAAGTGCATAGCTTTTGTATTAAGGAAATGGCTTTAGTTATGATTGGATCTAATTGATCTAATAAAGCCTTACCTTATTCTCTACCACTTCTTGGCTAATCTTTTATGTCAGTTTGTATTGAAATTTCTGCTCTGCTCAATCCTTAATTTCCTTTTCTGCATTAACATTTTGCTTTGTGATTTCTTCAGTGAGGATGACAAGTTGATCTAGAATGGGGGTATTTTGATCAACATCGACTTCGGGAAATATATAACTCAAGATGTCCCTTGTCTTCTCTAGTACCAATGAATCTCCATGTTGCTTCTTTATCTTTTCTTGCAAAGCTTTCCTTTGGAAGATTTCTCCATATTCTTGGAGAGATTCAAAGTCTAATGTAGTTGGGTCACATTTCGATATTTCAATAATCTCATCTAATGTGACTTCCAACTTGTTGTTCTTTGTTTTCTTCTTCTTCTTCTGTGTTCCACCTATATTCCAAACCATAGACAGCTTCTCAGCTTGGTCTGATGTGCTACTAGATGGCTTTTGAGTAGTTGTACCTTTCTCTTGTTGCTCAGTATTTGCCTGTCACATCTCCTTTTCAACCTTTGGTGTATCTGTAGATTTTCATTTTGTTTCCTTCGATGTGGTATCAACTATCTTTTCTTGCTCATCTATCTCTTTGTCCACTTCATTAACATCTTTCATCTATGCATCTTTCTTGGTGGTATCTCCATATTTTTTTTCTTCACCAATGATATTGTGTTCATCATCTATGTCCTTTCCTTCAAATGTATCTTTTTCTCATCATTATCCTTTTCCTTCTACCAACCATGGTACTAGGCTTCTTACCTGGTGAAGGTAATGGTGTATCTAACTCTGTAGAATCAGTGTCACTCTCCTTCTTAGCTTTACTGATGGGTGACTATCCCTCAGTTTCTTCTTCTGTAACCGATAGTATTTTCTTTAAGTTCTTAACCATTTTTTCCTTCTTCTTGTCAATATTTTTCACAACTAGGCCAGTTTTGATTCTTTCTTTGGCTTCTTCATATGTGTAGAACTTGGGTTATGATTTATCAATTGGATCATTTATTAATGCATCAATTGCATTAGATTCTTTCTCTATGTTCACCTCATAGTCAATTGGAGATATCCATGTTGTTATCGGTACAACAAGATTGATGTATGTGAAGTTAGTGTCTACCATGAAACATACATTAGTCTTGAATTTTTCAATTAACTGCTCAGGGATCCTTACTCTCTTTTGCATTCTATCCTTGAATCCAACAAATTATTCATCCATGACTGACTCAAAATTATCTCCTAGTGATTTTATGAACTCACTAATCTGAATGGTCACTGGTTTAGTTGTGTCCCATTGCACATTTCCTATTGATGGAAAAGATTCTTGGAAGTAGAAGAATATGTACATGATAAGTGAACCATACTTACATGAATTTGATTTTACATTTTGATTGTCTTTAAGTTCTCTTCTAACTGCTTGAGTAGAAGTTCTGATAGATCCAATTGAGTTCCTTTCTTGAAAATCTTGTAGGCTATATCCACTGCTTTGGATACAATGTTGTTCATCCTGCTAGCCTAAGAGAATTTGTATCCTAAGACACATGCTCAAAATTTTAGTTCATCATCATTGATGGTGGATATTCTAGTCCTCTTCCATCCCATGTAGCTCTGGTATTCTTCTCAATTGTAGCTTTAGGAGGGTGCTTCAATGCATTTACCTTGTCAGTTATGGGGTATCCAGTGACAGTGTGTATCACATCCCTTTTTATGTGTTTAGGATCATCCATCCATAGCTTTTTGTCATGTATCCTGCTTAGCACTAACCAAATCCATCCATTCTTGAATTCCTTTGGGAACCCTAGGGCATTTGTGAGCCCTTTTACATCGATGTGCTTGTGCTCATCCTTGATAGTACCATCATCTTTGCATAGCTTCTTGAGATATTTCTCAACCTCCACATCTTCAATCTCTACAATCTTGCAGTGTATGTATGCTCGTACGCCTTCGATGAGAAAAACCCTAGCTAGTATTCGTGAGAATTCTCCAGCATTGTTGGGTTGTGAGGCAACTTCTGGGAATATCTTATAATATGGTTCCTCACATGTACTGCTCTTGATAAGTTTGACCTGGTTCTTCTTAATATTCTTCAACTTAGTATTTCTAATTGTGGTCATCATTGTTTTTGACATTAGGGATTTTTTGTAAATGATAAATAGAGTTTTTGGTTATGCTTGGTACTTACTTTAACCTATGTACCTGTAACTGATCTACTGGAGTGCTTTGAATTGGGTTGGAGTTATTTTGCAATGCTATCGCTTCTTGCTTTAGTTTTTCTCTGTTTGCTTTGCTCAAATCACTGGTGAAGAATGAAACCCTTCCGTCGTCTATTTATAGAATTTTCCCTAGGTTGAGTCATTAATGCTCAACTAATTCTTGGTGTGTGAAGATAGGTTCTTTCTCTTTCGGTTACAATGCAATGCTTTGGGCAATCCTTTTAACTTTCTTTTTACCGACAGGTTTTAGTGTATTGCAAAGACAACTTTTTCAACTCACATGATTACCGATGGATCTCAATTTACACTAGCAACTTTAGTTGTTCTTCTTAGGTGGGGGTGGTGGTGTCACTAGATCTATTGGATAAGGTGTCACCAATTGAATTTCTCGGTCCTGCTTCTTCATTGTTTGTAGCTTTCCTCCACATTTTGTTTCTCATCTTCCTGATGTCTTCAATGGTGTTTCCACTGGAAAAGGTGCTGGTCTCTGTCATTCAGTCTCCGTGATCTTTCTTGAGATGACCAACTTTATGATAGTGTAAACATGCTATTCTAGGGTTAGTCCAGCCTCTAGGCTTTCTTGTCCATTGTGTCATATAGTTTACAACAATGTGACTGAATCTTCCACATGCTGTACAATTTTACCAAGTATTGTAATCCCATACATATTTGTTACCAACTCTATTCGGTTGATAGGAATATTCTTGACCTTTTGGCTTCCATGTTTTGTTTTTCTTCTTCTAGCATTCAAGAGTTGTGTGCCCATGCATTTTGCAAGTAGGAAAATATTTGTTCATGTAGGTTTCCTTCTTTGGTTGTTTCATCTCAGATTTACATTCATATGCTTTATGTCCTTTCTTGTTACATTTATAAAAAATTCCTATGAATGAAGATGTAGATTTAGGAATACCTTTCATTTTTCTCCTATAAACATTTGATGTGTGGCCTCGCTTTCCACAGTGATTGCATGTACATGGATGCTATACTCTTAGTACATTATTTTTGGGTGTTAATTCCCACCGAGGTTTTACCTTTAATAGGGTTTCCCTGACAAAAAATATTGGGTTATGGTGTTGGCATTTACTATGTTATCATTTACATTTGTAGATTTGGTTTATAAAGTTTAAAGTTTAATAATCTATATCATAACTGATTCACACCTCTCTTAGTTGTCTTGTGGAATTTTATTCCTAACAATTGGTATCAGAGCTTGTGGTCCTTAGAGAGAAATTTTAACATCTTGAGGTGATCCTGAAGATGACTTACTACATGAAGGATAGTCCAAAGTTTGATCCTGAAAACTTTGACAGTTGGCAGAACAAGATGAGAACACATTTTCTATGTCTGGGAATTGATTACTGGATGATCACAAAGAAGAATGACAAGATAGTGACTGAGGATGAGTTAGATAAGGCTACTAAAGATCAGAAGAAGTTATTTTCATGTAATATGGTTGCAAGGGAACCTTTGATCAGTTCACTTTCAGAAGGAGAATTCATAGAAGTAAAGGACTTGGAATCTGCACATAAGATCTGGTCAAGATTAGAAGCATTGTCTATTGGAGACAAGTTTACTAAGAAGGAAAAGCTACAAAACTGGAAGACAAAGATGGAATCATTGAAGATGAGAGAAGATGAGAAAATTAAGGCATATGGATAGAGAATTACCAAAGTGATTACTGGTATTAGAAACTCTAGAGGTACTTACAATGAGGAAGAAGTGATTGCAAAGATACTCAGATCTTTGACACCTGCATATAGAACTAGAGTATGAGCTATAGAGGAGATAATACCTTTGACACTAAAATTTACTAGAGAGATGTTAATTGGAAAGATAACTACATTTGAGGACACAAAATTGGGAGACACTTTACCTAAAGTTGAGTAAGTATTTAAGGCAAGCATGCACAAGAACAAAAAGACCTTATCTAGAAATGAAAGCACCAAAATTAATGATCTAAGGGAAGAACTTGGAGCCTATGTAGATGAATGGGAATAGATATAGGAAGAATAAATAAATCTAGATGAAGTTGTGGCACTGATTGCTAGAAGAGAAAAGATAGGTAAGGGAAAGTTTGAAGGCAAATTACCTTTGAAATGTTTTTCATGTAACAAGATTGGTAATTTTGCATCTAAATGTCCTACAAGAGTTCCAAAGCACAAACCTAAGTTTTTCAAGTCTAAGTATTCAAAAGAAAAGGAATGTTATTATGATAGTGAGGGTATATCTGATGATGATGATGGTGACTATGATGAAATTGGATTTATTTCTATTAAGGATGATGAACCTATGCATGAAGAAAAATTCTTAGTACATCCTAAGTTGAAAAGAAATCTGAATGGGTTATAGATAGTGGTTGTTCACATCATATGACTAGAGATAAAAACAAGTTTGTTAGTTTGAAAAGACATGATGGTGGTGTTGTCAAATTTGGTGACAATACTCCTAAACTTATTATTGGAGTTGGATCTATTTCTTTGGATGGAAAGACTAATACTGACAGTGTATTACTTGTTGATGGACTAAGCATAATCTGTTGAGTGTTTGATAGTTAGTGGACAAGGGTTATCAATTGAAATTCACTGATGGGAAATTCTCTATCATAAGTAAAGCAGGAGACTTGATCGCATCTAGTACTAAATCCATAGGTAATGTTTTTGAATTGAACACATATGAAGCTTCTTGTTTTATTACAAAGGTTGATGACAAATGATTATGGCACATAAGATTTTTTCATGTTAATTTTGATAACATTGTGAAGGAAAGTATGAAAAAAGTAGTAAGAGATCTACCTAAGATTGTAAAGCCATCTAACACTATGTGTAGAGATTGTGTTATGGGAAAGTAAACTAGAAGCACTTTCAAAAGAAAAGCTTATTCAACAAAAGGGAAGTTGGATCTGGTACATACAGATCTGTGTGGTCCTACAAGAACAAGATCATGCTATGGTGAAAGGTACTTTATATTCTTTGTTGATGAATTTTCTAGCATGATGTGGGTTACATACTTAAGGGAGAAATCTGAAGCTTTTGACAAATTCAAGTTATTTAAAGAAAAAGTTGAGAATGAATCTAGTTTGAGGATAAAGAGTTTGAGATTAGACAGAGGAGGAGAGTTTATATTAGAGCTATTTAATACATACTGTGAAGAGCATGTGATATTCAAAAAGACATTAGCCCCTAGAACTCCACATTAGAATGGGATAGTAGAGTGAATAAACAAAACTATATTAGATATTGCAAGGACTATGTTGCTGGAAGGAAATGTGTCACATGTTCACTGGAGAGAAGCAGTTGGGAGTGTTATGTACACACTGAACAAAATTTAGATCAGAGAAGGTATAAGTAAGACTCCTTATGAATTATGGTTTGATCATACGCCTACTATAAAATATTTTCGAATATTTGGTACTAAATGTTATATCAAGAGAGATGATGAAAGAGGCAGTTTGATGCTAGAAGTGATGAAGAAATCTTTCTTGGTTATTCCACTAAGAGTAAAGCATATAAATGTTTCAATCTGAGATTGAGAAAGTTGATTGAAAGCGCTAATATGAGGATAGATGAAAAGTTTCAAATTCAGGAAAGGATGTATGACTATGGTCAGATTACATAAGTGAAAGAGGTTACTATTGAACCTGAAGAATCCTTGATTATTGACAATGATATTGAAGATGAACAAACTGAAGCGACTGAAACACTGAAGACACCAAGGTATGTTAAGAAGAATTATCCTGAAGATCAAATTATTGGTGATGCAGATAAAGGTATGATGACTAGATCTAGAGCTAGAGATGAGATATGTTTGATTTTCCAAGTTGAACTGAAGACTACTAATGAAGCATGTAGAGATGAATCTTAGACTAAAGCTATGGAAGAAGAACTTGAACAGATAAAGAAAAAAATACTGGGGAATTGGTTCCAAGACCTAAGAACAAAAATATGATTGGTACTAAATGGGTTTTCAGAAATAAGATGGATGAGGAAGGAATAGTGGTGAGAAACAAAGCAAGACTAGTATATAAATGCTACTCACAACAAGAAGGCATAGACTATGAAGAATTTTTTTCTCATGTTGCTAGATTGGAAGCTATGAGATTATTTCTTGCTTATGCTGCACATAAAGACTTTAAGGTTTATCAAATGGATGTGAAGTCAACATTATTGAATGGTGATCTAGAGGAAGAAGTTTACATTGAGCAATCTGATGCTTTTCCTTTGACAGATGATGAAAACATGGTTTGCAGATTGAAGAAGGCACTATATGGTCTAAAACAAGCACCAAGAGCATGGTATGCAAGATTAGACAAATATCTAATTCATCTTGGTTTTAGAAAAGGTAATGTAGACATTAATTTATATTTGAGAACTGATGAAGATGGAATCTTGATTATAGAAGTTTTTGTTGATGATATCATTTTTGGAGGCAATGATAAGATGAGTAAGAAGTTTTCTAAATAAATGGAAAATGAATTCGAGATGTCAATGATTGGTGAGATGAAATTTTTTCTTGGTTTGCAAAATAATCAGAGTAAGAATGGCATTTTTATATCTCAGACCAAGAATCTTAAGGAATTGTTGAAAAAGTTTGGAATGGAAGATTATAAACCTATTGGGACACCTATGGTGACTCAAAACAAACTAAATAATAATGATGAGACTCAAAGTGTTGTCCAGACTAAGTACAGATCAATGATTGGAGGTCTAGAATATCTAACTCACACTAGACCAGATATTACTAATGAAGTTGGAATTGTGGATAGATATCAGGAAGATCCTAAAGAGACACATTTTGTTGCTGTGAAAAGAATTTTCAGATGTCTGAAAGGGACAATAGAATATGGACTGTGGTATGAAAAATTAGAAGATTTTACTTTGCAGGCTTATACTGATGCTGATTGGGTAGGTAATGTGGATGACAGGAAGAGTACAAGTGATGGTGTATTTTTCCTTGGAAAAATATTGGTTTCTTGGTTGAGCAAGAAGCCAAATTGTATTACTCAATCTACTGCTGAGTCAGAGTATGTTGCTACTGCAATAAACTGTACACAAGTTGTTTGGACGAAAAAAATGTTTAAGGACATTGGAATAATTTTCAAAGAACCAGTGGTTATCCATTGTGATAATACTAATACAGTGAATATGTCAAAGAATCCTGTAATGCATTCAAAGAATAAACATATTTCTATTAAGTATCATTTCTTGAGGGAGAAGATAGTAGACAAAGATATTAAACTGGAGTATATCAACATAAAGAAACATATAGCAGACATATTTACTAAACCTTTTCCAAAAGATGATTTTGAATATCTCAGAGGCATGCTTGGGTATTGGCCCCTCCTAGTGGTAATTAAATGATGCGGATGTGCATCGGTCCAGTGGAACTCGGAGCTATATCATTCTATGGACTTGATGTATGGATCTACTCCTTAGGGGGAGTGATCGTAGGGGAACACTATGGAGTACATTTGGGTGATCTTGAACCTAGTTGATGGACATGAAGATTTGAAGCTACACCTTATAGAAGACTACATATGAGTTATGGCACCCTTTGCCATTGCTGCCAAAGGGGGAAGGAATCTATGTGAAAATCCCTACTATTTTGAGAAATTTGTGTTAAGGATACTGAGAAGATTGTATTGAGAGAGAGTAATTTTGGGTTGATGCGTATAGAATTTCCAATCTATTGCCATCAATGCCAAAGGGGGAAATTGTTGGTTGATATCAAATTTGGTTACTGATCATGCTGTTGATATTCATGTTTTTTCACTGATGTCAACATATATTTCTGTGGAGAGGACAGACTGGTTACTTTACTGGAAGAAGTGTACGAACACCCTACAGATGATTAATAATGATTGAATTTGGATTTATACAAAAGGATGTGTTTTGAATTTATTCCTAAGGTTTCTTGGATTTATGTTGTATATTGAGGATGTTACAATTGATTTGGTGAAGACTGGCTTTTAGACTGTAACTGTGATTATGGACAAAGTAAGTCTCTGTGTTTCTGGTATATCTTTCTGGCGAAGATATTTAACATAATATGAGCTTAGTGGTGGACAAATGACATATGTTGGAATAATGGGTTGAGTTAGATTGTGGTTTGGTTACTAGTGAAATCATCTGTGGTGTGTATTCTAAAGGAGACCTAATTGTTGGCTGACTTTAGACATGTAGTGTGTAAAATGAATTGTGAGAATGGATTGCAAATCTAGAAGCGTAATTGATGGATTATAGATAATGTTTACTTGTTATAGGAACCATGCATATCTTAGAAAGTTTTCAAATAATTATTTGTATATTAGAAAGACTTAATTGGATGACCTAATTAATTATTTTTGTATTAGGAAAGCTTAATTGGCCGACCTAATGGATTATTGTAAGAAGGTATACATGAATGATATTTTCTTTTGAAAATATGTGACAGAGATTGACAAGGAGAAGAAGTCAAAGCTGCAAGGTTTGTTTGGTTGTTGGATATAGAGTAGATTTTATGAGAGGAGTACTTCATTAGAACTGACCAAGAAAAGATAGTTTCTATTAGACAGTTCATTGGATTATGTATTTGCTTTATACACTTGTTAGGATTGTAAATCCTTGAGGGTGGCTTTAACCTTCTTTGGGAAGTGTACCTTAGTAGTGAGCCTACTATTTCTTTTGACTCCTAACATGGTCTATCTCATAATAGGGACTATGTACTATAATGTTGTAACAAGATCCTAACTAGGCTAAATCTTTTAACATGGATACTATACTCTCAGTACATTATTTTTGGGTGTTAATTCCTACCGGAGTTTTACCTTTAATAGGGTTTCCTTGACAAAAAATATTGTGTTATGGTGTTGGCATTTACTATTTTATCATTTACATTTGCAGATTTGGTTTATAAAGTTTAAATTTTAATAATCTATATCACAACTGATTCACCCCCCTCTCAGTACTCTTGTGGACTGTTATTCCTAACACTTTATACTTCTCATAGAAGATCTAAATTTATAGCTTTTGATTCTCAATACTTTTGTCAATTCTCTACTTCTCCATTGTATGATATTTTCTCTTAAGTCTTTAAGATTTCCAAATAAGAGTTCTAGCTCTGATACCAATTGTTGGAAATAATGGGAAGTGTGTGCTGAGAGGAGAGGAGTGAATCAGTACCTCTAAAACTTTTATCTCTTTTTGTTAGGATTGGATAATACTGAGGGGGGGGGGGTGAATCGGTATTATAATAGTTAATTAAATTCTTGAACCACTTGAACATTAACCATACAATTCCAGTAAAGGAAAGAACATAAAAAAATAACACAAAACTCATAACACCATGATTTGTTTATGAGGAAACCCTAGCCAAGGAAAAACCCCAGTGGGAATGATACCCACAAGCATGCACTAATGTATAATGTCCTTGTAAGGAGACCTAGCCCTGTTAGGAGCTGAATATTACATAGTACATTTCCCTATTAGAGGAATAACAACCCTATTAAAGGTTCACAACACCCTATTAGGGTCCAATGAGCTTATAGCTCTTACAATGTAATTTTGTTACAAAAATGTTCTCAATGATGAACAAAAACAAGCATCACAAATGATTTGATAGTTCCTTTATAGATCTGTCATTCTCTACTCTGCCATTCACATGTCTGATCTACATATCTTTCACTTGATCACAACACCAAATCTTTACCAAAAAGATCTTACATATATATCCTTTTAACTTTACAAAGTCAGCTCTCAGAATAAATATTGCAAACAGTACTAAGTCATCCTTCAATACAAAATACAATTAATATAGTAAACATTAAATGTATATTCGACACTCTTGCAAAGTCAAAGTGTAGAATATCAACGAAAAAAATATGTCTTTGATTTCCTAGGGTCCAAATCTTGCTCCTTTATTCTTCATTGTTGTCCAACTGCTTTGTATCGTTGTTCTCTGTTGTCTGTCAATCTTCAAATCCTCATAACTCTCTGTACATTTATCCAAAACCAAATCAATCTTAGGTGTATTCCAAAAATACTCCATACTATCTTCCACTAAACTTGCATGCCTTAATTCTTTGATCTCTGTCTTCGACATCCAAAACAATACTGTATCTATGTTTCTGTACTTAGTCGATTTTGGACATACAAAAACTTAACTTCGAAACAATCGATCTTAAACCTAGATGTGTTGCCATAAATGACAACCAAAAATTGAATCACATTACCCAAATTGATCACTTTCGAACAATCTCTCCCTTTGGCATTGATGGCAACACTTAACAAAAAAGGTACTAAGTGTTCCAACAAAACAAAACTGTCTCCACTTCTTCTCCTCATCTTTTTCATTTTCTTTTCTTTATATATATATATATATATATATGTAGATATATGTATATATACATATACATATATATATACAAAATATATATATATATATATACATATATATATACATATACATATATATATATATATATATATATATATATGTGTGTGTGTGTGTATGTGTGTGTGTGTAGATATATATATTTGTTCTCTCTTCTCTTATTCATTCATTTTTTTTCTCTCTTCTCTTCTCTCCCTTTGACAACAATGACAAAGGTGCATACAAATAAGTATCACTTCTTGATCACAAGTTTTAGAATGTCTTGAAAGGAATCTTCCAAAATCTTCAGTTCAGAGCTCCATGTCTTAAACAAAATATGACTTATATGAATCAATCCATTCAATGTAAAATATGTAGTTTCAACATTCTTCAAGTCTATGGGTAAGCCTTTAGCCAATGAATCTGTAGTCTTTTCTAAATCTGTCAGATTTGGCTCAAGTATTGATAGCTTCAGAGTAATGAATTTCCTCAGTAGATTGAATCTATTTAGTACTCTCTCCTTCTCATTCTCCAATACATTGATCTTATCCAATATCTTTGTCACTTCTGTGTCTAACTCTGTAGTGCTCTATGAAGATGTTTCACAACCATCCATTAACTTGTTCAAAGTTTCCCTTTCCTTGGAAATAATATCTTCAACATTCTGAATGTGTCTGATTGGATTCATGCTATAACCAAATAACTTTCTCCCATGTGTAATGCAATTCTTTGCATTTATCAGACAAGTTTTCACAACTCCTAAGTCCCATGAGATGGACTTGCATACTTTTATCAACTTATTCTCTTTAGAGGTTTTCTTTTCTTTCTCCTCTGCAGTCTTCAGCAAATTTTCAAAATGGTCATCAAACTCATCAAGTGTGACTTTCAAGTTCTTAATATCATCTTTGTTCTAGAATACTAAGGGTACTGGAAGAAATTTATTCATAGTATCAATAGCTCTTGAAATCACCTTTGTTTTCTTATCTCCTTTCTATACTAATTTCTCCTTTGCTTTGTTCAGTACGGTGAATGCCAGTTTCACCAGTTCATCTTCATCCATGTTATCAACATTTACATTACTACTTGCCAACAATAAGATAGATGGTAAAGTTACCTCTTCCTTCTCATTTTATTTTTGCTCAATCTTCTGTCCTTCATCCTCTTTCTTGTCATCTTCCTTATTCTCCTCTGCCTTCTTAGGTTCATCAGCAGTAGAAGTGTCCATGGTTCCTGCAAAAGGGTCCTTCTCATCTTGTGAGGGGTCTAGTGTTATTTCCACCCCAGAAACATAGAAATCTATAGTAGTGTCTTCTTTACTCTCTTCATCAATAGTCTTTGTGTCCTTTGTGCTATCATCCATTCCCAATTGTGTAGGTAAATCTGTCTTAGGAGGTTGGGGCTTGACAAAATTAGTTCTCAATAGTATCTTCTCAAGTGCCTTCTGAGTTTCCTCAGTCACTTCATCATATTTCCTCACCATTATCTTTAGTAATCTTGTCTTTGTCCTCAATAGGGGTTTCAATTCTTTGACTATAATATCTCTCTCTTGTATAGATAACACAGGTAGCATGTCATCAATCTCTTTGTTTCTAATATGATCATCTTCAACTTATGCCAAACATTTTCTGCTTTGCAATTTTGTATACAAATATGAGGGTATGCTTCCTTCAACTTCCAAAAGTGTCTTCTTGAAACTAAGCATGTGTTCTATTACAATGTCTTCAATTTTTAGTTTATCTACTTCTTCATATCTGTCATAATATTTATTAATAGAGAACAATTTTCCTTGTTCAATTTCTCTTTTCTACAACATTTTAATGTCAGCTTTCCATGCTTTATTCTTTTCAGTTCTCTTCTCTTCTTCCTTAGCTGTGCTCTTCTCTTTTGTCTGCATACTAGATCTAGTTACTCTAGGAGTAACTTCCTTTTCTTTTTCTACTTGCTATTGTGGTGGAGGTGTGTTATCAACCATAATTACTTCAGGGGTGGAAGGGGCATTAGTGCTTCCACTATCTACTCCAAGGGATCTATCTGCCATCTTCTTCTTCATATATTTCAGTTCTTCCTCAGATAGAGCAGCCTTTACTCCACATTCATGAATAAGATTAGAAAAATTTCTCTTCCTCTGTCCTCTATACTGTTCTTCTCTTACCTTCTCTGACTTCTCCTCATATGTTCCCCATCTCTCTTCTGATGTATCAACTTCTGATGCAAGAATATGTTCTACTTGCATGGTGAGTACTTAGAAACTCACTTCAGAAGCCATAGGGTAACACCATTTCTTTCTAGGGGTCACGGCCTCAAAACATACACAGTCAGTTTCAACCATAAAAAAAATTGTGTCCTTGTACTTCTCAACAATGTCTTGATGTAGTCTGTATCTACTCTTCATTTGTCTTTGTATAATTTTGATCATTGCAAATAGTTCTCCATCTATCCAAGTAGTGTTCTATCTTTTATAACTCTATGAAATCAAAATACCAATAGGAACTCCAGTTTTCCAACCACTAGGGTGTAGACTAGGAAACTTATGTTCAATATGAATGAACATGTGTACCAATAATGATCCAAATCTGAAGGTTTTCATTCTGTCTTTCTTCACAAGATTTACATTCTCAAGGAATTGTTGTGTCAATACCTTGCATAGGTTGTACTGTGTGTTTTCTTTTATCATTATCCAAGCCCTCATAATAACTCCAACTGATACTGAATTAAGTCTACTTCTGTAGTAAAATTTGTAACCAAGTATCATTGCAATCAACCCTACATCTTGTTGAAAAATATCATTTACTATCATTTCTCTTCTATCCAACTTCGAGTGTGTTAGGGTTTTGACTTCCTTCTTAACATGTTTCTCAGCAATGGGAATGATTCCAGTGTTATCAAGACCAATAATCTCATGAATTAGGTCACTACATATCTTCATAGGTTGGCTACCAATACATATGAATTGGTCATGAACCCTGCTCATAAGTATTTTAAACCATTCACTTTCATTGAAGTCGCACAAGTCCATAATCTTCATTATACTTAATTGATTGACATGTTTCCATTCTTCCTTCATGACTCCATTTTCAGACATATTTTCAATTTCTGTATATATATCTCTGTCTTCGAATGTGTCATACTTACAGTGAATTTAAGCCCTAATATCTTCAACATGAAGTATGCCATGTGGGGTCTATGAAAATGATCCTTCTGGATCCTCTTCACATGACTTATAAGGATGTTTCTTGAATTTATATCTAGGATGATCAACAACATCAAAAATTATAGGTGCATCCATAGCTTAGATAATGTAGAATACCTTTCACATGCGGAAATACTAGTTTATGCTTCGATCAATCATGCACGAAAGGTGTAAATATGTTTCAATACTTCTTCTCTCTGATCTCCTCGGCTCACTCCTTGTCAAATGATAGAAAAATAGATCATAACACAGTGCTTTATATAAGTTAGGTTATGACTTTTCCTTTTCACTCCAAAATATCTGGTTGGCTACTAAATCTCGCGATCAAAATATACAAGTCGGCTGATGATGCACTCTTAGATATATGATCCATAATGTCGGCTCAACATATTCAAAAGCTCACATGAGCTCACTACATGATTTGGGAGGTAGGATAAATTCTGATGTGTTGCATTTAATGCTCCCCTACGGCCATGATTGGCCGATTAGGTCGATTCTGTCTTTCTACCTTAAATTGAAGATCCAGTAGCATCTACCAACTCTCCTTGAGCTGATGTCTCACTAGTTTCTTTAATCTTCCATATCTTGCCACTGTTTTTGTCTTCTTCTTTCTTAAAAAAATTTTCAAAATCATTCTTCACATCTGCAATACTCTTTCCAGTATCATTTCCATTCTTTTGTGAATTCATAGTGTTAGTGTTTTTTCTTGCTAGGCCTTTGAAAATTATTTGTAATCTTAAATAACTTTATAACACCTTAATGCCTTTTGACACTATGACTCAAACAAGGGAAAAACACTAATTGATGAGGTTCTTGATAACACTGGGGATATCTATTACCACCTCCTTCTTTTTTGAGATCCACTGACTTAGGTAGGTTTTACCTATGACTGATTACTGTTTTAACAGTATCTTTAGAGTGGATTAAAACTTATGTGTTCAATGCTTTGTTTTATATGGACATGTATATAAAAATACAGATAACTATGATTATTCTGGGGATAAGATTGACAATCCAAATCAATATCTTAATGATAGCAGACAACAACATAACTAAGAAATACATTCTTTTTTCCTTCTATAACTCTTATGAATTTAGGAGGAATAACCTATTTGATTTTCTCTTTAAGAAATCAAAAAACTTCAATTGTAACCCTTAGGAATACAATTTATTCTACAAAATGCTCTGAAAGTGATTGATTTAAATAGTTTTTAACGCTTGGATGATGATGAATCACTAGACAAAATCTAGACCAGTGCCTATCCTTGAGAAAATAGAGTCAAGAGATGTAAATCCACTGAAATACACAAATAAGAATAATGTAGGATGCCTTAAAGCCTACATATAACTTAGATAAAAAATGCCTTGCAAACTTATCCTATCACTTCTACAATATTGTATCAAATCTTCAGTTATTGCAGTACTCTTTGAAACTACTCACAAAGTTTAATTCTTCCCTTAGAAGAAACTTGCAAATAATTTAAAAACTACCTTATAGCCAGTATGTTTAAGATGCCTTACAAATTAAACATAAAAAAGTGCATACAATAAGCAAAGAGACAACAACAATGTAAAATAAAGTTGTATTGAATTTTTATTCATATATTCTGTTTCAAATACATATAAAGGCTTAAAAAGCCCAAAACACAGACATAAATCAAAAAGTCTGTCTTCAATTATATTTCATCCTCCTTTACCATTACAATTTTGATCCTATATAAAGGTCCTTAACCATCTTGGAATCCTTTATTTTAGGATGCAACAAGCTTTATATGGTTTAAGAAACCTAACCCTAAAAGTATAGAAAAAGACAAAATAAGAGAATTTATAAGCGGTGGGAGGACAAGAACAGGGGATATAGATATATTATTCTTTGTCTCTTTTGGAATCTGGCACCTTTGTTTCATAGTGTTTAGGATAGCTTCTGGTAGTTGCATTAAGAATGAGTGACCACCATTACAGGCTAACCTACACTCATCTCTATTTATAGCTAACCTCCCTGTGCCCATTGATCAGGCGCCAGGTGTTCCCTTCTACTCTTCATCTAGAATTTCCTCTTCAATCACAAGATTCTTCTTCTTTGGCCTAGTCATCAGCTCCCATGCTGTTACTTCATCATCTGTTGGCCACTTGAAGTCCTGAGTGCCCTGTATTTTTGCCTTTTATCTCTCCCATCTGACGTTAGTGATGCTCTTAACATCCATTAGAAACTTATTAATGTCAGTTTCAGCCTTGAAGGCCTCATCTAGTATCTTATTAAATCCTTCAATATCCAAATCTAATCCCAAAATAAATGCCACATTATTAGGCATCTTGCTATCAAACTCATTCCTCTAGGCATCTAAGGCCTTTACCTGATCATCATCTCCTCTTAGGGAAGGAACAAATCTATTAAAATCTACAAAAAAGAGGCTCAATTTAACCTCTATTTGATTCAATTTGCCTTTGAAGAATGAGAGAGCAACATTAATCTATTTGATCTCATCTTCCACCTCTATTACTACCTCAGGAAAATTTGATCTTAGGGTTTGCAAAGAAGTAAGTTTTTCAAACAACTACACCCTGGAAGACCATTTGGTAAAATAGGGGTTCAAAATAGCAAGATACCCCATTACCTCAACATGCAAAGTTGGCAGCTTATTATAAGCATTAAGGATAACATCAGTCTTATCCTTCAATATATTAATCCTATGTTGCAGAATGCCTCTAAATGCATTCAAGGCAATTTCATTCTTCTTTTCTCCTATATCATCCTTCTCAACCACCTCTTCTGACTTTGCTTTTTCTTCAATTTGCAAGGGTTGTTGTAAAGGTACATACACTACCTCAGGTTTTTCTTCTAATTCCTTCATTAGCCTTGCAATCACCTGATCCTGTTGATGTATTTTGATGTGGCACAACTCTTGGTCTTTGGCCAATGCACTGGTCTCCTCTATCAATATGCTACACTTATCAGACAGCTATTTAGTCTTGTCATAATCTGGGATATTTCCACATCCCCTGTATTCTGTACAGAGCAGACCATTTCATTACCTACCATGTTCTCTTGAATGTTCACCAACTGAGGCTTCTAGTCCTTTGGGGAAAGGCTCCACATGGAAAAGGATTGAGATTTTGGGCTATACCCAAAACCCTTAATCATATCTCCCATTTGTACCTCACTTGCCATCTTCAAATCTGGCTGCTTTCTTATTTGATCAATTATGAAAGTTGAAGCCAAGTCCCAACCCTCAGCAAGCAATATGCCACTGTTCAATACCATTTTTCTGGCCTCATCAGGTGAGATTTCCTCACTGTCTAGGTGATATGATTGTAAAGCCAAAAGGGCCTCATTGGTTACTGTCTCTTCCCCATCAACCTTTAACTGAGCTCTAATTTTCTCTTTTTTGTACCATCTTAAGAAGTCTTTAAATTCTTCAGTCTTGATGAAGTTATCATCACTTAAAAACTATTGTTGATGTATCAACCTTTCATCAATACAAGACTTAAGAGGTAATTCAATATTTTCCTCTATATCAGGTTATTTCCTCTTGCCCTACCTAATCAATTTTCTAAGGTTATGGTCATATAACCTATTCCCTGGAACTAGGGCACTTGATCTATCCCTTTTCTTTTCTTGCCTCTCACCTGAAGGCTGGCCTATATCTACCTTTTGACTTTTGGCTAAAGGATCCTCTACATCATCAGGCTGTGTGGTCTCTGTTAGGTTAATAATGTGGCCCTCAGCTCCCTGCAATTATGGTATCTCTGCAACATTCTGGTGAGGCTGATCACATCTAGATGGATGGGCATAGTCACTGTCACTACCACTTTCATATTCAGACTCTAAATGATCTGGCTCTTGGGCTCCTTTCTTGTCTAAAACATTTTCGATTTGTTCACAAAGCACATAAAAATTTTCAATCATGGCTTTGATTCTGTCAAAATATGACAAATCAGGATAGAATCCTCCAAAAGCCAATCCATTTCCTTTTATTTGTGTCTGTAGTTTCAGTAATTCCTGGATCCTCTCCCTTCTTGTCCTGATTTCATCTTCATCAAGAAGATTTCTTGTTGCATCTTCTTCAATACACTCACAATGGACATTTTTATTATGATTGTAAGTGTATACAACCTTCTGACTCCTGCCATCAAACCCTCAGGATCAATATATCTATATGAGGTTGCCCCCATTCTGCAACTTTCTAGCCACTGGCTGACTGAATCAATGGCACCTTTGCCAATAGTGAAATTGAAGATTTTGAATTGTCTAGGGGTTAAGGTCCCCTTCCTGTGTGGAGCAAAGTGCTCATTATCTGTTAATAACAACTGCCATATAAATTCCATGGAAACAACTCTTGATGGCACATGGTAAGGCAAGATATGGGGTGGATGTATACATCCATATACCCTTATTATGGTAAATTTCTCTTCAAGGAAGAAATCTCCCCAATTATGATCTCCCTCCCATTTATCTAAATATTCATTAGGCCTTAGTAGTTGCATAATCTTAATTGGGAGCCTTGTCCTGCTGATGCCCATGCTCTGTATTATTGGATATACAATCCAATTTTGGAATACAAAGTAGTCAGAGTCCTTGGATGTATAGTTCCAAATATTTACCCAAAACTAAATGGGATTAGGTCCGTCTTGAAAAATCCTTTGAGGGCTCAAGTTGTTTATATTCATGATCACAAAATTATAATGTAACAGGAGATGCATGAGGATGGATTAGTGGAAGAACCTGGGTTCTTTCTCCTTAGGATCCTTCATCTTTTTCTGAGTTGCTACTAATCCTTCATGCATCTTATCAATGATATATTGGATATATTCATAGCTGGTGCTAGAATGCACCTCCTATAGATCCAGCACTATCATCAATATTCTGGCATTAATCTTTTTTTCTCTCCCATCTATTCCTAGCACTCTACACAGGGCGTAGGAGAAGTACTTAATGTAGAAATGCAGGTCCTTGAAGCAATAAGGGGTTGTCCCAAGTATAGGAGTAAGATTGTTTCTTACCTCCTTGAGCATGTGTTTTTGTAACTGTCCCCTAGCAATACCAGGCTTTAAGTTATACCTCTCTTCTTGCCTAGTAATGTTAATTTTGGTGGACATGGTACTATACAAGCCAAAAGCTTGCATAAATGAATTTCTATTCAGGATGAGCAAGGCAGTGCCATCATTCCTCTTAATTGTCTTAGAAAAGACATCATAGTGACTGGCAAGGCCTAAGAACAAATCTAAATCTATGTAGATGTCAGGGACAATTAACCTAGCCAAACCACAGGTCCAAGGGTTTGACATAATGACTTTATCAAAAATTTTATAAAATTATTTAAAGAGGGAAAAACCTGTTGTTCCCAAAGTATCAGCATCCCTGATTTTTCATTATTCGTCATTAAGCACATTAGCATTCACCCTCTTGTTTTGAGTTAAACCCGACAATAATCTAAGGAATTCATCAGAGTAATTCCACTTCCCTTTAGCATCTTCATCTATCTCTTCACTTCTCCCACTGGTAGAAGCCACACTGACTGCTCTACTCATATCTGCTTTGTTTCAATCCCCTTTCCTTGCTGATATTAAAGAAAATCTCCTCTCAAGACTCAATTTACTTCTCTGTGCACTATTCTCAGAAATTCAAAGCCTTTAATCAATTGAGTACTCTGTAACGTATCCAATTTCTTCTCTCAACTCAGAAAACCTAGCATTCCTTCACTCTATAATTTTGAAAGCAAGATAAGTTAGAAAATGAACCTTCAATCAACTCTTTATGGTAACTGTTTTAAGTACACGACTCATCATTTGAAAAATCATCAATTTTGTATTTAATTCAGCATGCTGTGGAATTGATTGAAAACCTAGCCGTAGTTCATTAGTGTGACAGGAAATCAAATTCATATATGTGTATCTTCAGAAAAACCTTATAAAATTTAAAGGTGATGACATGTCTCTGTGTGATTGGCTCTCTTTCATACATCTCAACTACCCTTTTCATCAATCAATATTCTAGATTTTCATTGGATGCCGAATGATTCATGTTGTCATGTCAAAAACTACCGCCTTTTTTGAAAATTCATATTGAGCGACTACGCGACTGTGTATCATTTCCTCGTCACTGACTCAACTTCATAACTGTCAATTCTTCTGGAGACCAAGTGACTATGTTACTTTCTCTGTCTTGGTTAACCATAGTTTATTTTTGGCGATCACACGACTGAAGAAATCAAAGTCACTGGATGAAAAATCTAACTCACATTTTACTTGGAGACTCCACGACTGATAGTTACTTTTATCTTTTATGGTTATCTCCAAGTCACTGAATGTTTCTTTTCCTTATGAGACCCCACGACTACCCTTGGTCACATAATCATTGATTACAAATGCATGTTGATAAATCTTTCAGAGACAATGCGACAAACATTGGCTTTTGGTTTCAATTCAGAGACTACATGACAAATAGCTATCTCCAAGTTGCGATCACTTTTACCTTTAAGCCTTTTTGATCAAAGACTTCGTGACCACCATTTGGTCTTTTAAACATTACATCTGACATCTCTGCCAGGTCGCTGATTATTTTTAATACTTTTATATCAATTCAGAGACTACACGACAACAAAGTACTTTATAACCTTAGTCTCTTAATCGCTAGATGATCCTTTTCCTTTGGGAGACTACGCGACATGATTTTTAATCCTCACCTTTGGACATGTGTCCCCTTTTCCTTTGTCTCTGAATCACTAAGTGGAGAACTGACTCAGCATCCCAATCTCGCGATAACCTGACTGTGTCATATCTCAAACTGTATGTGGTTAGTCACAAAGTCTCAGCATCTTTCCCTTAACCATCATCCCTCCTGGAGACTACGCGACATGAGATTTTAACTGTAGGCCAATTCAGAGATTGCGTGACTAAAGCAATTGCCAAGTCTCGCCACAAATCACTAACTGCTAGCCTATTTATGTGACACAGCGACTCATCTATGGGCCCATTTACTAATTGCTGACATATTTCTTATTTGGAGACTACATGACATGAATGGCTCTGCCAAGTCTCATAAAATAAAAGGAATATTCCAATTCTTTGAGAGACATCCTGACATAAGCCAATTTCCAAGTCTCGAGATAAAAAGGAATATACGATCAGGATCACATGACTAGGCGACCATGGCTTAAAACACCTGACTTAAGTGATTTTCAAAAGGGTAATGCCAAAATAGAAGTATGATAAACATCTTATGGTTTTTCTCATTTTGGCCTATAAAACAAGACCTAGGGTTTCAAGGTTTTGCATTTTCACAGAGATTTTGACCTGAAGACCCTAAATATTTCAACAAGGAAGTTACAAGAAACTGAGAGACTTCTAACTTTAGGAAAGAAAAGCATGAGGATCACAAAACTTTGAAAAATAGACCAGAACCAGGAATACAACCAACAGTGGCTCTAATGAGGATTGACTAAACACAGTTTATGCCAAAGAACCATAGAATCTTTGGTTGCAGACCTCTTCAAAAAATGGAGCAAAACACCCCAAGCAGAAAGGAAAATATTTACATAACTTTACAAATAAAGAAGGGAAAGATTTACATATGATACATATTCACTTGTGCATCGCTTTGATCTTTACTTAAAGAAAGGCTTCAAGAATTGCCCATACACAGGCAACTCAAAACTTTCTCCCTCCATATTCTTTAATAAATATGAGTCTTTGCCAAAATTTTGTGAAACAATAAAAGGTCCTAGCCATAAAGACTCAAATTTCTTGTGCTTACCTTTGTCCTCTGCCCTTGCATTCCATTGGAGAACTAAGTCACTAGCCTAGAACTTTCTCTCAATAGCCCTTTTATCAAATAGGTACTTCATCTTTTGCTGTAATTTTATGTTTTCTCTTTGACTATTTCTTCTTGCTTCATCCAATTCAATAAGCTGTATCATTCTATCTTGCATATTTTTAGAGACATCTAAATGTTCTTCTTGTATGAATTGGCATACTAGTAATAGATTGTTAATTGGAAACCTTGCTTGTAGACCATATACCAACTTAAAAGGAGACTTACCCATTGCCTTCTTGAGTATTATCCTATCAGCCCAAAGAGCTAATTTAAACTTTGTGTGCCAGGTTCTCTTATTTTGTTCCAGAGTCCTCTTCAATATCTTCAATATACTTTTATTGCTAGACTCAGCTTGTCCATTAGCCTGTGGGTGATATGGGGATGAGTATGATATTGTAATCCCATACCTTTCATAGAAAGTTTTCATTTCTTCTATTCTGAAACTCATGGCACTGTCCATTACCAACTTAGTAGGTACACCAAATATGGTTAAAATATTCTCCATGAGAAACTCAGTAACCACCTTTCTTTTTTCTTTCCTTGTAGGGATGGCTTCAATCCACTTTGTAAAGTAATCTGTGGCAACCAATATCCAACTATTTCCACCACTACATTTCTCTTGAAATTCACCAATAAAGTCAATCCCCCACATAGCAAAAGGAGCTTCAATACTCACTGGGTTTAGTAACAGAGCACCTGATAATTTTAGTATATTGGAAAATCTTTGACATGGTTCACACTTCCTAACATGTATATAAGTATCTTTGAACAAGGTAGGCCAATAATACCCTACCCTTAAAATTTTATGGGCAGTGGTTTTAGCAGAAAAGTGACTTCCACATTCTCCTTGATGCATTTTAGTCAAAACTTTCTCAGCTTGGTATCTGTCAAGGCATAATAATAGTACACCATTCTTATCTTTCCAAAACAAATCACCTTGGATCAGAATGTACCTTTGAGTTTGCAATTTCAGACTCCTCTTCTGATTTTTAGACAAATGATTAGGACACTTAGTATTTTTGAGAAAGAAAACAAAATTAGTATAATATGGTTGCCTTTCTATACGATTAATGGCTTGGTCTTGTATTTTTGCTTGATTTAGCTGTATTAGATCCAGGTTCTCTTCTATCATGAGCTTTGCCAAACCTTGTCCTCTTATTAACTTGGTGATATTGATCTCAAGGTTGAATTCTTGAATTCTTGTAATCCACTTACACATCTTACCAGTTACCTCTAACTGTGTAAGGATATCCTTTACTACTAAATGAGGAACATAGGCCTGTACCTTAGCACAAACCAAGTAGGGCCTAAAATATTTTATAGCCTTTACCAGTGCATAAGCCTATTTTTCCATTATTTCATAGTTAAGCTCTGTAGCCTACAAGGACTTACTGTAAAAAGCTATGGGATGCTCAAATCCTTGTTCATCCTTTTGAATCAAAATAGCAGCAATTGTATGGAATGATGCAAATGAAAAAAAAGAAAAAGGCTTAGTATAATCAGGAGATTTCAAAACTGGAGCCTCTTGTACTGCTTTCTTTATTTTTTCAAATGCCTATTGAACTTCTTCATTCCAAACAAACTTGGCATCCTTATTTAATAATTTGACAATGGGTTTAACAATTTTTGCAAAATTTACTATGAATCTTCGGACAAAGTTAATCTTTCCTAAGAAAGATTGCACACCTTTTAGGTTCTTTGGAGCAATCACCTTTTGAATTGCTTCTACTCTCTCAGGGTCTATTCTTACCTCTTCTCTAGATACTATGTGTCCCAACAACTTCCCCTCTTTGACTGCAAAATGACACTTCTTAGGATTTAGTGAAACACCATATTCCAATGCTTTGTTAAAATTCTTACCCAGGTGATCACAATGATCAATAGCCCTTTTGGAATATGCAGTTAAGTCATCTTGGTAAATAACCATGAATAGATCAATGAATTCCTTGAAAGCAACATCCATAGCCCTTACAAAAGTTGCCCCTGCATTTATTAATCCAAAAGGCATTATGATATACACATAGGTTCCCCATGGAGTAGTAAATGTAGTTTTATACTGCTCTGTCTCTTTAAATAAGACCTGGTTATAACCTGAGAAACCATCCATCATTGACAACAACTCACAACCAGTCACCTTATGCAACATTGCTTCCATATTGGGTAATGAATAGTTATCTTTCAATGAAGCAATATTTAGATTTCTGAAATCCACACATAGTCTGATGTCACCATTTTTCTTTCTAACTGGCACTAAATTTGATACCCAAGTTGAATGTCTAATGGGCTGGATTATCCTAGCATCCTTGAGTTTCATCAACTCTTGCTGCATCTTGGGAGCCAACAAGGGGTTAATAGGCCTTTGTTTTTGCCTGAATGGCTTCACATCTGATTTCAATGGGATTTCATGTTGAAAAAGGTCTTCTCTATATGCTTTCAAGTCCTCATATGACCAAGCAAAAACATGTTTGTATTTTCTTAGTAACTTGATCAGATTTGTTCTTATGTGAGGATCTAAACCTTTCCCAATATAAACTATTTGAGGACTACTTTCAGATCCTAAGTTTATCTCTTCTAAATCCTCAATCTTGGCATTCCTTAACTTTGATGAATCATTTTGCTAACTTATAAACAATGCTTCAAGCTCAACCAATCCCCTAGGAATCTGATTAGAACTTAATTGGACAACTTCATTTCCAAAGATGTAATCTTTTCCATCATCATGTTCCAGTAAGGAACTACAATCTATACTCTGGTTCTCATAATGGTCTAAACATTGC
>MU224971.1:939042-955810 GCA_018584345.1 Thuja plicata | reverse complement strand
GGGTTAGAACCCAGGGTAGAAGTGGTTGAGATAGGTTAGGTTGGGGTTTGAGGGAATATTAATAAATGAAATAAACTTATTTAATTCATTTAGAAATATGGGAATTAATTATTTAAACAATTTAATTACTTTTTAATAATTAGGGGACTATAGCCATTTTAATTTAATTAAATAGGCTAGGGGGAATGGGTTAATTGCAAATGGGTATTTGCTTTTGGGATTTATTTAATTCCTTTATAATTAAATACTATAGCCATGTTTGATTTTTGATTTGATTTGATTGGTCAAAATTGATTTGAATTACATGGCTATAATAGTTAATATGTATCAGTGATAAAAATCACCTAGGACATTAAATTGATTTAAATAATTATGCCAAGCAGTAACAGGATCGTTTGGACATAATCAAGGGTATAATCACACTTAGGGAAAACAGGGTCCATAGTTAGAACAGACCAAGTCTTCTATTCTCATTCTTCACCTAGTACTCATTATTGAAAGATATTCACTCACTTTGCACTAATCTCAAAGATTTTCCTTTAGAGTCACCACCCAATAACTTGAGATAAATGAATACTTATCAAATGAGAAATCTGACAACAACCACTGGTATGATATGTAAAATTTTTGATCCTTGAAACAATAGAGACTTCTGACTAATTGGACTAGAGATATTTTGAAACTTCTCAACTAGACTTTATAATCTCTAATCCCCAGTAGAGTCGCCAATTTGTTAGTGTTTTTTCTTGCTAGGCCTTTGAAAGATATTTGTAATCTTGAATAACACTATGACCCCTTAATGCCGTTTGACACTATGACTCAAGCAAGGGAAAAACACTAATTGATGAGGTTCTTGATAACACTAGGAATATCTATTACCACCTCCTTTTTTTAGATCCACTGACTCAGGCAGGTTTTACCAATGACTGATTACTGTTTTAACAGTATCTTTAGAGTGGATTAAACCTTATGTGTTGAATGCTCTATTTTAGATGGACATGTATATAACAATATAGATAACTATGATTATTCTAAGGATAAGCTTGACAATCCAAATCAATATCTTAATGATAGCAGACAACAACATAACTAAGATTCTTTTTTCTTTTTATAACTCTTATGAATTTAGGAGGAATAACCTATTTGATTTTCTCTTTAAGAAATCAACAAACTTCAATTGTAACCCTCAAGAATATAATTTATTCTACAAAATGCTCTGAAAGTGATTGATTTAAATAGTTTTTTAATGCTTGGATGATGATGAATCACTTGACAAACTCTAGACCAGTGTCTATCCTTGAGAAAATAGAGTCAAGAGATGTAAATCCACTGAAATACACAAATAAGAATATTGTAGGATGCCTTACATCCTACATACAACTCAGATAAAAATTCCTTGCAAACTTATCCTGTCACTTCTACAATATTGTATCAAATCTTTAGTTATTGCAGTACTCTCTGAAACTACTCACAAAGTTTAATTCTTCCCTTAGAAGAAACTTGCAAATAATTTAATAGCTACCTTATAGCCAATATGTTTAAGATTCCTTACAAATTAAACATAAAAAAGTAAATACAATAAGCAAAGAGACAACAACAATGTAAAATAAAGTTGTACTACATTTTTATTCATATATTCTGTTTCAAATACATATAAAGCCTTAAAAATCTCAAAACACAGACAGAAATCAAAAAGTCTGTCTTCAATTATATTTCATCCTCCTTTACAATTACAATTTTGATCCTATCTGTAGGTCCTTAACCATCTTGGAATCCTTTATTTTAGGATGCAACAAGCTTTGGATGGTTTAAGAAACCTAACCCTAAAAGTACAGAAAAAGACAAAATAAGAGAATTTATAAGCCGTGGGAGGACAAGAACAGGGGATATAGATCTGATATTCTTTGTCTCTTTTGGAATCTGGTGCCTTTGTCTGACAGTGTTCAGGATAGCTTCTGGTAGTTGCATTAAGACTGAGTGACCGCCATTACAGGCTAACCTACACTCATCTCTATTTATAGCTAACCTCTCTGTGCTCATTGATCAGGTGCCAGGTGTTCCCTTCTGCTCTTCATCTAGAATTTCCTCTTCAATCAAAAGCTTCTTCTTCTTTGGCCTAGTCATCAGCTCCCATGCTGTTACTACATCATTTGTTGGCCACTTGAAGTCTTGAGTGCCCTGTACTTGTGCCTTTTGTCTCTCTCATCTGACATCAGTGATGCTCTTAACATCCATTAGAAACTTTTTAATGTCAGTTTCAGCCTTGAAGGCCTCATCTAGTATCTTCTTAAATCCCTCAATATCCAAATTTGATCCCAAAATAAATGCCACATTATTAGGCATCTTGCTGTCAAACTCATTCCTCCAGGCATCTAAGGCCTTTACTTGATCATCTTCTCCTCCTAGGGAAGGAACAAATCTGTTAAAATCTATAGAAAAGAGGCTCAATTTAACCTCTATTTGATTCAATTTGCCTTTGAAGAATGAGAGAGAAACATTAATATTTTTGATCTCATCTTCCACCTTTGTTACTACCTCAGGCAAATCTGATCTCAGGGTTTGCAAAGAAGCAAATTTTTCAAAAAAATGCACCCTGGAAGACCATTTGGTAAAATAGGGGTTCATAATAGCAATATACCCCATTACCTCAACATGCAAAGTTGGAAACTTATTTTAAGCATTAAGGATAACATCAGTCTTATCCTTCAATATATTAATCCTATGGTGCATAATTCCTCTAAATGCATTCAAGGCAATTTCATTCTTCTTTTCTCCTATATCCTCCTTCTCAACCACCTCTTCTGACTTTGCTTTTTCTTCAATTTGCAAAGGTTGTTGTGAAGGTACATACACTACCTTAGGTTTTTCTTCTAATTCCTTCATTAGCCTTGCAATCTCCTGATCCTGTTGATGTATTTTGATGTGGCACAACTCTGAGTCTATGGCCAATGTACTGGTCTCCTCTATCAATATGCTACACTTATCAGACAACTATTTAGTCTTGTCCTCATTTAAGTGTGCCCAATGTATCATAATATGGGATATTTCCAAATCCCCTGTATTCTATATAGACCAGACCATTTGATTACCTACCATGTTCTCTTGAATGTTCACCAACTGAGGCTTCTGGTCCTTTGGGAAAAGGCTCCACATGACAAAGGCTTGAGATTTTGGGCTATACCCAAAACCCTTAATCATATCTCCCATTTGTACCTCACTTGCCATCTTCAAATCTGGCTACTTTCTTATCTGATCAATTATGAAAGATGAAGCCAAGTCCCAACCCTCAGCAAGCAATATGCCAGTGTTCAATACCATTTTTCTGGCCTCATCAGGTGAGATTTCCTCGTTGTCTGGGTCATATGATTGTAAAGCCAAAAGGGCCTCATTGGTCATTGTCTCTTCCCCATCAACCTTTAATTGAGCTCTAATTTGCTCTTTTTTGTACCATCTTAAGAAGTCTTTAAATTCTTCAGTCTTGATGAAGTTATCATCACTTAAAAACTATTATTGATGTAACAACCTTTCATAAATACAAGACTTAAGAGGTAATTCAATATTTTCCTCTATATCAGGTTACTGCCTCTTTCCCTACCTAATCAATTTTCTTAGGTTATGGTCATATAGCCTATTCCCAAGAACTAGGGCACTTGCTATATCCCTTTTCTTTTCCTCCCTCTTAGCTGAAGGATGGCCTATATCTACCTTTTTCTTTTTGGCTGAAGGCTCCTCTACATCATCAGGCTGTGTGGCCTATGTTAGGTTAATAATGTGGCCCTCAGCTCCCTACAACTATGGTATCTCTGTAACATTCTATTGAGGCTGATCACATCTAGATGGAGGGGCATAGTCATTGTCACTACTACTTTCATATTCAGACTCTGAATGATCTAGCTCTTGGACTCCTTTCTTATCTAAAACATTTTCAAGCTGTTCACAAAGCACATAAAAATTTTCAATCATGGCTTTGATTCTGTCAAAATATGATAACTCAGGATAGAATCCTCCAAAAGCCAATCCATTTCTTTTTATTTGTGTTTGTAGTTTTAGTAATTCTTGGATCCTCTCCCTTCTTGTCCTGATTTCATCTTCATCAAGAAGATTTCTTGTTGCATCTTCTTCAATACACTCACAATGGACATTTGTATTAGGGATTCTAGGTGTATACAACCTTCTGACTCCTACCATAAAACCCTCAGGATCAATATATATGTATGAGGCTGCCCCCATTTTGCAACTTTCTAGCCACTGGCTAATTGAATCAATGACACCTTTGCCAATAGTAAAATTGTAGATTTTGAACTGCCTAGGGGTTAAGGTTCGCTTCCTGTGTGGTGCAAAGTGCTCATTATCTTTTAATAACAACTGCCATATAAATTCCATGGCAAAAACTCTTGATGGAACATGGTAAGGCAAGATATGGGGTGGATGTATACATCCATATACCCTTATTATGGTAAAGTTCTCTTCAAGGAAGAAATATCCCCAATTATGATCTCCCTCCCATTTATCTAAATATTCATTAGGCCTTAGTAGTTGCATAATCTTAATTGGGAGCCTTGTCCTACTAATGCCCATGCTCTGTATTATTGGATATACAATCCAATTATTGAATCCACAGTAGTCACAGTCCTTGGATTTATAGTTCCAAATCTTTACCCAAAAGTGAATGGGATTAGGTCCATCTTGAAAAATCCTCTGAGGGCTCAAGTTGTTTACATCCATGATCACAAGATTAAAATGTAACAGGAGATGCATGAGGATGGAGTAGTGGAAGAACCTGGGTTCTTTCTCCTAAGGATCCTTCATCTTCTTCTGAGTTGGTACTAATCCTTCATGCATCTTATCAATGATATATTGGATATAGTCATAGCTAGTGCTAGAATGCACCTCCTGTAGATCTAGCACCATCATCAATATTCTGGCATTAATCTTTTCTACTCCCCCATCTATTCCTAGCACTCTACACAGGGCATAGGTGATGTACTTAATGTAAAAATGTAGGTCCTTGAAGTAATAAGGGGCTGCCCTAGGTATAGGGGTAAGATGATTTCTTACCTCCTTGAGCATGTATTTTTGTAACTGTCCCCTAGCAATACCAGGCTTTATGTTATACCTCTCTTTTTGCCTAGTAATGTTAATTTTGGTGGACATGGTACTATACAAGACAAAAGCTTTCATAAATGAATTTCTATTTAGGATGAGCAAGGCAATGCCATCGTTCCTCTTAATTGTCTTAGACAAGACATCATAGTGACTGGAAAGGCCTAAGAACAAATCTACATCTATGTAGACGTTAGGGACAATTAACCTAGCCAAACTACAGGTCCAAGGGTTTGAAATTGGAATAGCTTTATCAGAATTTTTAAAAAAGTAGTGAAAGAGGGAAAAAATTGTTGTTCCCATAGTATCAACATCCCTGATTTTGCAGTAGTCATCATTAAGCACATTAGCATTCGCCCTCTTGTTCTGAGTTGAACCTAGTAGCAATTTGAGGATTTCATCAGAGTAATTCCACTTTCCTTTAGCATCTTCATCTATCTCTTCGCTTCTCACACTGGTAGAAGCCACACTGATTGCTCTACTCATGTATTCTTTGTTTCAATCCCCTTTCCTTACCGATATTGAAGCAAATCTCCTCTCAAGACTCACTTTACTTCTTTGTGCACTGCTCTCAGAAATTCAAAGCCTTTTAATCAATTGAGTACTCTGCAACTTATCCAATTTCTTCTCTCAACTCAAAAAACTTAGCATTCCTTCACTCTGTAATTTTGAAAGAAAGATAAGTTAGAAAATGAACCTTCAATCAACTCTTTATGGTAATTGTTGCAAGTACACGGCTCATAATTTGAAAAATCATCAATTCTGTATTCAATTCAGCATGCTGTGGAATTGATTGAAAACCTAGCTGTAGTTCATGAGTGTGACAGGAAATCAATTTCATATATGTATATCTTCAGAAAAACCTTATAAAATTCAAAGGTGATGACATGTCTCTATGTGATTGGCTCTCTATCATACATCTTAGCTACCCTTTTCATCAATCAATATTATAGATTTTCATTGGACGTCGAATGATTCATGTTGTCATGTCAGCAACTGCCGCCTTTTCTAAAAATTCATATTGAGCAACTACACAACTGTGTATCATCTCCTTGTCATTGACTCAACTTCATAACCCTCAATTCTTCTGGAGACCAACCGACTATGTTACTTTCTCTGTCTTGGTTAACCATAGTTTATTTATGGCAATCACGCGACCAAAGAAATCAAAGTCGCTGGATGAAAAATCTAACTCACATTTTACTTGGAGACTCTGTGACTGACAGTTACTTTTAGCTTTTATGGTTATCTCCAAGTCGCTGAATGTTTCTTTTCCTTATCTGACCCCGTGACTACCCTTGGTCACATAATCACTAATTACAAATGCACATTGATAAATCTTTCAGAGACAATGCGACAAACATTAGATTTTGGTTTCAATTCAGAGACTACGCGACAAACAACTATTTCCAAGTTGTGAGTACTTTTACCTTTAAGCCTTTTTGATCATAGACTTTGCAACCACTGTTTGATCTTTTAATCATTACATCTGATGGCTCCGCTAGGTCGCTGATTATTTTTAATACTTTTATATCAATTTAGAGACTACGCAACAATAAAGCACTTTATAACCTTAGTCTCTTAATTGCCAGATGATCCTTTTCCTTTGGGAGACTATACGACATGCTTTCTAATCCTCTCACCTTTGGACACGTGTCCCCTTTTCCTTTGTCTCTGAATCACTGAGTGGAGAATGGACTCAGCATCCCAATCCCGTGACAACCCAACTCTGTCATATCTCAAACTATATGTGGTTAGTCACGAAGTCTCGGCATCTTTCCCTTAACCATCATCCCTCCTAGAGACTACACGACATGAAATTTTAACTGCAGGCCAATTTAGAGACCATGTGACTGAAGCAATCGCCAAGTCTTGCCCTAAATTACTAACTACTGGCCTTTTTACATGACACAGTGACTCATCTGTGGGCCTGCTGCCATATTTTTTATTTGGAGACTACGTGACATGAATGGCTCTGCCAAGTCTCATAAAACAAAAGGAATATTCCAATTCTTTGAGAGACATCCTGACATAAGCCAATTTCCAAGTCTCGAGATAAAAAGGAATATGCGATTAGGATTACGCGACTAGGTGACCATGGATTAAAACACCTGACTTAAGTATTTTCAAAAAGGTAACGCCAAAATAGATGTATGATAAACATCTTAGGGTTTTTCTCATTTTGGCCTATAAAACAAGACCTAGCGTTTTGAGGTTTTGCATTTTTACAGAGATTTTGACCTGAAGACCCTAAATATTTCAACAGGGAAGTTACAAGAAATTGAGAGACTTTTGAATTTAGGAAAGAAAAGCATGAGGATCACAAAACTTTGGCAAACAGACCAGAACTAGGAATACAACCAACACATAGGAGGTAGTGTTCTTCTGTTATCTACTCCATTATACCTGCAAAAATTTTCTATATGTCCTAGATTATTGCATTTGCAACATATACAAGGTCTTCTTTCTTGATTAACTTGTAACTTATAGTACTTCACAATGTATCCAATGTTGTTACATTTGTAGCATGTAGGTTTCATTGTAGGTTCCCTTCTATTGTCTTTTCTATATCCAGATTGATTAGGTCTTCTGCATTCAGTCTTCTTGTGCCCATATTCATTACAGTTAAAACAATAACCAAAAAAATTTCTAAAAGGGGCATTACCTCTGTAGTCTCTCTTCATGTGCCCAAATCTGTTGCAACCAAACAATCTACCTCTAAAAGGTCTGATATGCTCTTTAGGTTCTTTAATAGATGACTTCTTAGCATCAATCTTGTCATTTGATTTCCTGATTCTTTAAACATTCAAGTTCATTGAAGCCAATAGTAGTCATGTCACCTTTAGGTTTCTTCTTGTCTAACTGTTCATCAATCAAGTCACTGCTGGTGTGAAGTTTCTCAATATGTTTCTTTCCTTCAGTAAGTTCACCTTTCACAATCTGATTGTATTTCTCTAGTTCCAAGTATTTGTTCTTGTAGTTGTCAGCTTCATCTTTCATTTGATTCAATGCATTGTTCAAGGTTTCTTTAGCTTTCTTCTTAGCATCCTCCTGTATCTACATTTCTTTAGCCATATTCTTGTTCTCAAGCTTTAGAGTCTCATTCTCTTCTTTCAGTTGCTTCACCTCATCTGAATTATCATCATCTGAATCTTACTTTATCTCAACCACAAGATCTTCTCTCTAACTTTTGGAAAGTTCAAGATGTTCTTTTAGTTTCTTTATGAATTTCTCATCTCTTCGAAGGTTGAACTTCAATTCTCCATTTTATTCTTTAGAATTTTCAAGATCTTCAAGTGAAGCTTCAAACTTCTCCTGCAAACCATTCAAATTCATTATGATCTCCCTCAAGCCGTTAGGATTTCTCTCCAAGGGCCAAAAGCTTTGATACCAATTGTTAGGATTGGATAATACTGAGAGGGGGGGTGAATCAGTATTGTAATAGTTAATTAAATTATTGAACCACTAGAATATTAACCATACAATTGCGATAAAGGAAAGAACATAAACAAATAACATAGAACTCATAACACCATAATTTGTTTACGATGATACCCTGGCCAAGGGAAAACCCCGGTGGGGATGATACCCACAAGCAGGCACTAAGTATAATGTCCCTGTAAGGAGACCTGGCCCTGTTAGGAGCTGAATATTACATAGTACATTTCCCTGTTAGAGGAATAAAAACCCTATTAAAGGTTCACAACACCCTGTTAGGGGCCAATGAGCTTACAGCTCTTACAATGTAATTTTGTTACAAAAAAGGTTCTTAGTGATGAACAAAAACAAGCATCACAAATGTTTTGATAGTTTCTTTATAGCTCTTCTATTCTTTTCTCTGTCATTCGCATGTCTACTCTGCATATCCTTCACTTTCTCACAACACCAAATCTTTACCAAAAAGATCTTACATATATATCCTTTTAACTTTACAAAGTCACCTCTCAGAATTAATATTACAAACTGTACCAAGTCTGCCTTCAATACAAAATAAAATTAATATAGTAAACATTAAATGTATAGTCGACACTCTTGCATAGTCAAATTGTAGACTATCAACAACAAAAATATGTCTTCGATTTCCTGGGGTCCAAGTCTTTCTCCTTTATTCTCCGCTGTTGTCCAACTGCTCTGTGTCATTTTTCTCTGCTGTTAGTTAGTCTTCAAATCCTAATAACTCTTTGTATAGTTATCCAAAACCAAATTGATCTTAGGTGTATGCCATAAATACTTCATACTATCTTCCACTAAGCTCGCATGCCTTAATATGTCGATCTCTATCTTTGACATCCAAAACAATACTGTATCTCTGTTTCTGTACTTAGTCAATTTTGGACATACCAAAACTTAACTTCAAAACAATCAATCTTAAAACTAGATGTGTTTCCATAAATGACAACCAAAAAATGAATCACATTACCCAAATTGATCACTTTCCAACACTTTTAACCTTTATCCTTTGTGTAATTAATTGTGTAACCAACCATCTGTTCTATACTATCTTTGTGCAAGATATATCAATTCTTTAACTTAATAAAACAAGTAAACATTCATGAAATTAATTGAATCATAACACAAGATATGGTAATGTAGAAAACCCCTGTTAGAAGGTAAAAACTACGGTGGGGATGATACCCACAAAAAATTCACTATCTGTAGATTGGAAGGGGTTGGTTAAGGCTTACAATTTTGATCACTTCTGACAATCTACCCTATTAGGAGTATCTATGGAGGCTGGTTAAGGTCTACTCTATTAAAATCTTTAGAAACACTGTTTAGTGTGCACTTAGTTAAGAGATTTACAATAGGATTGTTAAATCCACCTTCCTTGAAAGGATTTCTTCTATTTTATACACGTGTTAGAATGCAGACAAAAATGCTCATTGACTTGAGTGTATGTAATCTAACTATTGCTCATTACAGATCTATTACAATTCACATGTATAAATGTATCATCTGTTGTGATTGATTAATACCTCTATTGCTCGGTAGCCTCTGTTCTTGGTTCTTGATAACCAATTTCATCTTTTTATATTCTGCTTCTTGAAACTTTTAGTCGGATTCATAGATGTGCTCATTGGCTACATTCATCCTCTCCTCCTTCATAAAGAATGATTAAAACATATATTTATAAGATAAATTGACCTGATGTAGTTTCACATATAACAAAACTAAATCTATGATCAGAGGTTTACAACTTGACCTTCATCTCCTAGTATACATGTTTTTAATCAGTTAGACTAATTAAAATATTACAATAATGTTGCTTGTCCCTTAAGTAATGGTTTTAAAAATAAATCAAGATTCTATAAATAGAATACAAGTGTTTTATCTGACATGGAAGTCAGATCCACTTTTATGGGATGTAACTGACTTTCAGATTCTGATGCTTGGTTTGCTTTGAAGTCAGTTTGAATATCTTATAGTATTCCTGGTTGAACTTTTTGTCAGGTTGGTCTTTGTTTGTTCTCTCAGTTTATATTGAAAAACTTGTGTCTTCAGTTTTCTCCTTGCTTAGCATTTTCGGTTTGAACTGAAAACCTAACTTTGATGTAGTGTAATCAATGGTTCGAACAAATTTTTTTCTCATTGCATACTAATGGAAAAACTTTATGTTTATCAGATTCAACTCTTTATTCAACTTTAAAACATCACTGTCGATCAAATTTTTAATACACCCACCAGCCTAGATCAGATCTGGACACACATCAACAAGTTTTGGTTCTGCTATGGATATCCATTGTACATATTACATTTGAGGGATAACATCGGCCACACAATCAAAACAAAGTTACATAACCTTTATCGACCTTTGAAAACCCAAACCCATGGTGACAAGATGCCACACGTCAAATGGTTGTAATGACTCAATGCATAACCTTTATGCATCTTCCAATTGAGACATAGTGCACACCTCATGATCCTTTCCTATCCGACCATCTTTTAAGTACCTTTGGCTTTATACTAGCCTTGCCATCCACCATGCATCATAAAGGCATAAACTCATGAAGGATAAATAAGCTGCATCTTCTTATCAAGCAAACATGCACACCATACGATGAAAATAGATATGACGGTCCCTTTACTTCCCTCAATCTTTGATCTCAGAAGGACACTTGTCAACATGATGCAATGCCTTGATGGATAATTATTGGTCATCTTTTCTTTAAGGCTTTACCCCCATTATTAGATCAAAAAGGATTTGATTGTGCTTTATGTTAACTTTAACTCATTTTGGTTCCGCACTTTCCATGTGTCTTTTAGTCATGATGCCACAAAGGTTTAACTGGCATGCATCATTTGTTAGCGGGAAAAAACCAACCACTGGACCAAATGGGATCTAACGGTGCAAGATCTTCACTGCTAGACTTTGAACATACTGACAGGATGGACACTTGGCATCACGATGTGATGCCTTGATTAATAGATTGGCCACATCTTTTGTTTGAGACTTTATGCCTGCCACTGGATTAATCTAGACTTGCTCAACAGATGGGGACCATAAAGTAACTCAGGGACATTAGACTTAGGGAAAAATAAATACACCTCCTAGGACTTTGGGAAATAATAAAATGGTGGCCCCACACGATGATAGATTTAAAGGTACATGGGTTTTAAGACTTAAGTGACCCAAAAAGATAACATAATTTTATAACATGCACAAAGGAAACCTAGGGTTTTAGACCAAATTCATAGCAAGGGTTTTACAAGTGACATTAGGGTTTTAGAACCATGCCTAAAACATCATGAGAAACTAAAAAACTTAGTATTAGGGAAAAACTTTTGCAACCCTAACTAGGTCCAGAACATAAACATGCCAAATGGAAAAATTATGACCAACAGTGGCTCTGACTAAGGATGCTTGATTAAAAGATCAAAGAAAGAATCTAGAACTCTGAGAAAAAGTAGACTGGGGACAAGACAAATCTCCATAGTAAAAAACCATAGGAATATATACAAATGTACATCCTATAGAAGATAACACACCTAAATCCAATTACATATATACATGAATACCGTTCAAGGAAAGAAACTCAGATAAAGAAAGGTTTTAGGAACTATCCATGCACTGGCAGTTCCAATGCCTCATTATCCAAATTTCTCAAACAAATATGAATCCTTACCATGTGTCTGATGAATAACATAAGGCCCCAACCATAAGGATTCAAACTTTGTATGTTTTCCTTTGTGTTCAGCTTTAGTATTCCACTTTAATACCATGTCATCTGGCTAAAACTTTGTGTTACTGGCTCTCTTGTCAGACATATTCTTCATTTTCTATAGACTTTTCAAGTTTTTCTTCTATCCCTCTCGTCTAATTTCATCCAATTCAACCAATTGGAAAATTCTATTATACATGGCATCACTTACTTCCAACCCTTCATCCTCAATGAATTTATAAACATGAAGTAAATTATTTAATTGTAATCTGGATTATACCATACACCAATTAAAAAGGGGACTTTTCAATATCCTTTTTCACAGTTACTCTATCATCCCATAAAGCTAGTTTTAACTTAGAATGCCAAGCTCTTTTGTTTTTTTTGTAAAGTTTTCTTTAAAATCTGTAGAAATCTCATATTACTGGATTCTTCTTGTCCATTATCTTGTGGGTGGTATGGGGAAGATTATGACATCACAATTCCATGTTCATCACAAAAGACTTGAAACTCTTCTAATCAGAAACACATAGCATTATCCATTATCAATTTCACAGGGACACCAAATTTGGTCAAAATATTTTCCATCAGAAACTCAATTACAACCTTACTAGTTGCTTTCTTATTAGGAATTGCCTCTATCGACTTTGTGAAGTAAACTATGGCAACCAATATCCAACTATGTCCACAACTAGATTTTTTTAAAAATTCCCCATTGAAATCAATCCCCCACATGGAAATATGTGCCTCATCCACTACTGGATTTAACAACAAAGCATCTAAATACTTTAGCTTAGAAGAAAATCTCTGACATGCTTCACACTTTCATTCAAATTTGAAAGAATCTTTAAATAAACAGGGCCAAAAATAACCATCCCTAAGGATCTTGTGAGCAGTAGTCTTGGCAAAATAATGTCCACCACACACACCAGCATGCATCTCTTTTAAAACCTTTTCAGCCTACCATTCATCTAAGCACAAAAAAAGTACACCATTTTTGTCTTTCCAATATAAATATCCCTTTACTAATGTGTATTTTTGGGCTTGCAACATGAGTGCTCTTTTTTATTATCAGTCATAGTCTCGGGGCATTTGACATTTTTGAGAAAATACATAATGTTGACATAGCAAGGCTATCTTTTAATACTAGTCATGGATAGATTCTCTACTCCCACATTATTTACCTAAACCAAGTCCATATTGTCTTTAGTCATTAGATTTTCCAAGCCTAATCTTCATACTAATTTTGTAATATGGATATCCAAATTAAACTCTTGAATCTTGTTCAACCATTTGCATCATTTGCCAGTAACCTCTATTTGGGTAAGAATGTCCTTGATTGTTGCATGAGGCACATATGCAATCACTTTTTCACAAACCAGATAAGGTCTGAATGATTTCATAGCTTTCACCAAGGCATATGCTTGTTTTTCCATCATCTCATAGTTTAACTCTGCAACTTGGAGAGATTTACTAAAAAATGCAATGGGGTGCTCATACCCCTCTTCATATTTCTATAGTAACACAACATCGATTGTATGAAAGGATGCAAATGAAAATAATGAAAATGGCCTACTGTAATCAAGAGATCTCAAAACAGGTGCTTCCTGAACTGACTTCTTGATTTTTTCAAAAGTAAATAGTGCTCCTTCATCCCACTCAAACTTTGCATCCTTCTTCAAAAAATTTATTATATGCTTAACAATTTTTGCAAAGTTAGCAATAAACCTCCTCACAAAATTAATCTTTCCTAAGAAAGATTGTACTCCCTTATCATACTTTGGAGCAGTGACCTTCTGAATTGCTTCTATCCTTTCTAGTTCTATTCTCACTCCTTCCTTTGATACCATATGTCCCAAAAAATTTCTTTCTATTACTGCAAACTGACATTTCTTAGGATTCAAAGTGTAATACCCACCCCTTAGTTTTCTTTTTTGTCTTGGTTGCCATACTCTTTTAGGCCTTTTCATGTATATGTGGGTTATTTCAGTTGGTTTTGAGGATATTCATGTATTACTTTTCATTATATTATTGATCCATTATTTATTTATATTATACCATCTATTTGCATATGATTTATGATAATTTCATGTTGGTTACATATATGTTATGATGTCATTTGATTATGGTTTTCTAACAATATTGACCCTATATCTATATACACATGGGTCATTTGTATGTTTTACTTTTCTGTTTGACATGTTTGGTATGGTATGTGACATAGTCATAGTTACTTTCTTTGGAGAGATCCACAAGATAAACTAGTCTCAACCATTGTTTGTTATATTATATTTATGCATATGTTTGTCTTTGTGATGATAGGTTTGTAGGTACCAGGTTACGTCTTCCTTGAATTGGAAGGAGTGAGCATGCCCTATTGCAATATCTCAATGGTAAGAGAGGGGAGATAATATTCAGGCCTAGATCCCTACCCTAAACCCTTATTTTGTCCTAGAAATGGACAAGAGTCTGACTGAATTTCCTATCTGAATCTGTCAAGTGACATGGATTTGTGAGATTTTCTGTGTGTGCTTGTGTGTCTATTTCAGTTGTTTCTCTATTTCAATTGGTCTTTCTATTTATTTGGTTTTCAGCTGATTTAATGAAGCTTCTGGCTTGTTTATATAATGATTAATTTATGGTAAATATTAATGTTACTAATTGCACCTTTAATAAGGTTAAAATATTGATATATTAAATATATGGCTATTTAATAATTAAATATTAATTAAATGCCTATATTTAATTAATTGATTTAATTATTAAATCTTGATTTAAATAATTAAGATTTAATAAATATTAAATCTGAATAATTGTAATTAATTGTGCAAATTGATTTATTAAGTATTACTTTAAGTTGCGTGATTAATTGATTTAATTTAATTGAGATATTCTCATGCATTTTCAATTGTGACTTTGTTTTTTTTTATCATAAAGTTGAGTTTTGCATTGATTTAAGTGAAAATTGAAAATAAAGCATTTCTTTTAATTTTAATTAATAATTAATATCCCTTTACGGTTTTACTTTTTGAAAACCTAATTGTCTGGTTATCTATATGTTTAGATTGAAAGCCATTTTGGAGGTTGTTCAATCAGGGAGAAGGAGAAATCAGGTGATTGGAGATTTGTGGAAAGCTTAGGAGCATTTTGGAGCGTTTTGAATTTGTGATTTGCTTTGGATTAGAATTGGTTCCTCTCATCAGTTATTAAGGTAGGATCTTGATCTTGTTAATTCTAGCTTCTAGATCCATGTCTTTTATGCATCTGGAATGCTAGGATCTTGTGCTTGAATCTTCCTTGTTTGATATTATGAGTTTTATTGTTTAAAATTGGAAGAAAATGTTATTGGATCAATTATGTGGTTTTTTCTTCTCGATTGCATGCTAGATCTGTATTTTGGGCTTAAAGGTTTGATTTGATTGCTTTGGTTGTATTTTGGGCATTAGGGTTTTCATTTGGAATGATTTAGTTTTCAAAAATTGCCTTAGGGTTTCAAATCTGTGAAAAATGTCTTCTTTGTGAGAAATTTGTTATTGTTGCAAAAATTGTATTGAAACCCTCATATCTGTAAATCCCTTAGCTTGAAAAGTAGAAATTTCACCTCTACTAGGTTCATGTCCAAATTCTAGTTCCAGATCTGCATGGAAACAAAACAAGAGATTATTTGCATGCTTAGAAAACTCTCTTAAAACAAAATGTTCAATTTAAAATATTTCCCTTGTTTGCATCAAATTGTATGCTTGAAAAAATGATCTTAAAAAATAGGGATTAATATTAGATTTAGTATCTATTCTTTGTTTGCATCAAATGCACGACTTTTAGAAAATTCCATCAATAATCCACATTTAGAACTAGTTCTCTTCTTTATCAAAAATATATTTAAAAAAGTGGTTATAAGAAGAATATATATCTTCATTGTTGGAAAAATAGTATTCTATCAATTTATTGTTAAAAAATAAATAAATAAATACTAGGCTACTGGAAATTTTTAAAAATATAGACCAGTGTATTAAAAATACGTATAATATAAAAAAAGTAATAATAAACAAATGTTTATTATTTTTTTAAAAAGTTTTAATTTAAAAATAAATAAATAAAAGGATTTTAATAGGGAGCGGGGGGTTAAACCCCACCCCACTCCCCGTGGGGCCCACGGGCCACGGTCTACTGGGTGCGACAGCAAAGGCCGTCGACATGACAAACTTGCTACCAGCCGCAACAAAGCCCGCGACCCCTTCCTTAAAGGAAGGGGAGTCATGGGTAGAGGGGGGGGTGCGGGGCCCAACCCGCTCCCACCTTTAATGCTTTTGTTATTTTTTTAAGTTATAAAATTTAGATAAATTAATTTTTTTTATTTTTATTTTAATTATTTAATTAATATAAATTGTTAGTTGTTAGTTTTATTTAAGTTTAGTTTTGTTTAAGTTTATTAATATTATTAATATTTCTTTTAGTTAGTATTATTGATATGTAATAATTAATATTGTATAATTATTATTATTTTA
>MU224971.1:918051-932060 GCA_018584345.1 Thuja plicata | reverse complement strand
ATCCCTTGATCACAACCTAAAATCCTTAATATTCTCATTTTCCTTCTCTCCGGCACATTGAAAAAAAATGCTGAACTCTTCCCCCAGTTTATTAGCTGACCAGAAGCTTTCCCATAGTTATTCAGAGCTTTCTTTATACTGCTAGTGTTTTTAACAGAAGCTTCCCCCATAATCACCGAATCATCAACAAACTGCTGGTGAGAACAAATCATGTTATCCAATGAAGGATTAAGCCCTTTGATGACTCCATTCCTTACCTGATTTTCCATGTACCTACCAAGGCATTCCACCATTATTACAAAAAGGACAGGAGACAAGGGGTCTCCTTGTCTTAAACCCCGAGAGGATTTAAAGAATGAAGTTGGAGAACCATTGACCATAACAGAAAATGTGGTCGATGATATAAGTTGGTATATGAGGTCAGTGCACTTACTTTTAAACCCAAAGGCCTCCAAAACTTGCATCAAAAATTCCCAATCAACCTGATCATAAGATTTTGACATATCCAACTTCAAAATAAGGCCCTCCTTCCTATCCATCACAAGAGAGTGAACATTTTCATGGATAGTAATAATAGAATCGATAATTTTTCTACCAAGCACAAAACCATTTTGTTGCCATGAAATCAGAGAGGGGAGGATCTCCAAAATCCTAGTAGTTAAAACTTTAGAGATAATCTTATAGATCGAATTGCACAAACTAATAGGTCTGAACTGATCCATCTTGTCAGGTCCCTCCTTTTTAGGAACAAGGGCAATAAAGGTACCATTCAACTCCTTGAGAAGTTTCTTGGACCCAAAACATTCCTTAACCGCATTGGTAACATCTTTTTCAATAATCCCCCAAAAAGACTGAAAAAAGAACATTGCCTCCATGTTAGGCAAAGAATAATTTTCCTTTAAAAATGCAATATTTAAATTCCTAAAGTCAACACAAAGCCTTATATCACCATTCTTTTTCCTCATTCGGACCAAATTAGAGACCTAGGTTGAATTTATTATGGGTTGAATAATTCGCGCATCCCTCAACCTCATTAATTCTTACTACATCTTGGGGGCCACTAATGGGTTGATTGGTCTTTTCTTATGTCCGAATAGCTTGGCATCTAGTTTTAGTGGGATCTAATGCTCAAAAATTTCTTCCCTATAGGCTTTTAGGTCTTCATATGACCAAGAAAACACATGCTTGTGTTTTCTCAACAATTTTATCATATTTCCCTAACAAGGGAGTCTAAATTATTTCCAATATATACCATGTGAGGTGTTGTTTCTGATCCAAGATTTACTTCCTCTAGATCCTTGATTTTAGCACTGATCCTATTTGATAGATAATCATCTTGATCTTTGAACAATGCTTCTAATTCTACTTGCCCATTCTGATTAGAACCTAACTAGATAACCTTATAACCAAAAATAGCATCCTTTCCATCAATCACCTCAACTAAAGCATTACAATATACATGTTGGCCTTCATAATGGTCAAGGCATTGAGTAAACCTGAGGATATCTTGGTCATCCTCTTAAACTTACATGTTGTAAACATTATTAGGCACAACTGGTCTACTCTTAACATCCACAATTGATACCCCACTTAATGTAAAATCATCAATTTTTAAAGCAACATTGGCTAGGAAATTGGCCATGATGTTTTTTGACCGTAGTATCCATTCGATGTTAAAGGTATCAAATAGTTCAACCCGATCCCAAATAGCATGCTTGTACATCGTTAATCTATCATTTCTTACAACATACTTGGATCTAACTTATGCTACTACTAGCTTAGAATCCCCAAAAGCTTTTAGAAATTTGATACCATGCCTAGTAGCAATATTTAACCCCCAAAAAAAGGCTTCATATTCAACAATATTATTTGTACACTGAAAATTTAACAAGAAAGAGTAGTTGAAAGTAGTACCTGATGGAGAAATAAATAGAAAATCAACTCTTGATCCTTCTTTGGAACAAGCTCCGTCAAAGTACATTTTCCACAGGCCACCTTGTTGTGTCTTCAGGTCTCCAACTAATGGATCATTATTTTTGCATTGTGGAAATATTTTCTCAACTTTGAAGTTTTCCATGTCTACATCCACACAACAATTAAGCAAATAATTTTGCACCTTTTCAATAGTCACTGGTTCTCATGGCTCTCTATGCAAGTTTACTTCATTCCCATATACTAAGATTATTGCACAAGACAAGTCCAATTGTACATGACCTCCAACTATTGCAACCCACTGTCTAGACAAAAGCATACCATAATGGGGTTGGGTGTCTACAACAAGTACATCCATTTTGTAGGTTTCCTTAGGAAAAAAAAATCTTAACTTCAAATTTCCAACCATAGGGACCTCTCTATTGTCCATGGAATAACACCTTCCATAAAAAGCATCAACATCCATGCCCAATTCTTTCATTACTCCATATGGCATTACATTTACTGCAGCACCATACTCAATCATACACTTTTTAACAAGGTTATTGTTTATCAACAAGGTTACATAGAAATGATCTACTTGGGAGGGTTCTTGGGTTATCATATTACCCACATATAAGATAGGGGTTTTTGGCTCATGACTAACACCCTACATTCTTTTCTCCCTTTTATTATCAACATGGATATCAACTATCCCCTTGAAAAATGACATTGCGGCCTCTTTATGTTCCTTTATTTTTAACATTTCAATCAAGGGAACTGAAACTTTCATTTGTGTAAGAGCATGTTTCATATTAAATGAAGGTAATCTAGACAATATGTCATTTGTGATCTTACCTTTTCTTCCCCTATCAGTAACAACTTTCTTGTCAACTTTTGATTCCTTCTTCTCTCCTTGAGTAGAAGAAAACTCTCCTTTTTTTGTACCATCCTTCTCATTTTCATCTTTTCTTTGAGATTCTGCAGCAACCCTTGTGTCACTTTCTTTAATGAACATATAAGAAAACTTAACTTTATCAGGCTCTAGCTTCCTATTTCTCATGGTGTAAGCACTCGTAGCTTGGTTGATTTCTGCTATGGTAAAAGATCTTTTTTCCTCTTCACTAGGCAATTTGAAATGAAGATATTCTCTATCATCACTTGAAGTGTAAATATTATTATGCAGTATAGTATCAGTTTCATCATCTGAATCAAAGAAAACTTGTTGTTTGTATCTTTAGAACTGTCCTCTCATAGTATCTACATCTGCAACTGGCTCATCATCTTCAGAAAACCACAGAGCATTAGGCCTGTTCATAGTGAAAATATTTACTATAGGGTCTTCTTGTTCTAGGTTCATGTGTTCATTGGTGTCCTTCATCTATTCAGCTAAAGCTTGCACAATGACACATTAATAAGAAGAGTGGGGCATATTGTAAGAAACACATGAAGGGGTATTTTCTTCATTATGTGTAACATTTCTTTTCAATGGATCAGGGATTACTCTAGTCTTCTAGTTCTCCTAATTTTCAACAATAGGCCTTCTATCTTTCCAATTTGTCTTGTATGGCATATCCTTCAAATTTGGGAATCTATCATACCTCTGATATTGATATCTATTGTCATGAGAATTCCTATCATTTTTATCAACTTTGGCAACAAGGTCTTTTACTACACTTACCAATTTATCAATGCTATCCTCCTCCTTGGCAGGTTTACTTGTTTATCATTTTGTATCCTTCCACAACCTTCCATCTTATCTCTTTCCCATTTACCTAAGGCTTGTCTATTGCTTTCAATGTTTATAGCCATTTTATAGGCATCCCTTAGACTATGTGGACTCTTATCCCTTAGAAGGTATGACATATTTCCTTTTACAACATTGAAATATGTAGTTAAACATACTTCTTCATCTAATCTCAAAACCTGAAATAACTTGTGCATGGCCTTTTGAAACCTATTATTTAAATCTTCCATACATTCATTTGGTAACTTCTTAATATTATTAAATTCATTTAGAATGAATCTTGAATTAACATGTTCATGATATTGTTCCCTTAAAAACCCAACAAGGTCATCCTAAGATGCTACACTATTTTCAAGTAAACTCCTATACCATTCTCTAGCATCCTAATCCAAATATTAAACAAATAATTTCATTAGAACATCCTCATGATCAATCTCAAAGTCAGTCATCTTGTTAGTGAATTCTTTAAGTTTTCCTTCACAAGTTATAGTATTATTTCCACTAAACCTAGGGATTTTATCTCTTACCTCATTTGGGATGACATCTGGGTAACCAGGAATGTCATCAAATAACAATAGATGGTACCTATCTAAATGGATAGGTCTCCTCTAAAAATTTACAACATAAGCTCCACTTGATCCCACTATAGCTCCCTGATTTTTTGTGGTGTTTGATACAACAATAGAAGAATGAACACTAGTAATTTGTACACCTTGAGATAGACCAGAAGCCTAATTATTTTGACCAGAGCCAGCTACTTGTGTAGCACTTTTTGTTGCAGTATTGCTTGTAGTAATATTTAAGAAGGATATCTTCCTTTTTCTCTCAGGAGCTTCTTCTTTTCCTTATTCTTAGGGTCTTGAGTAACATTCTTTATTTCCATTTGTCTCAATAATTTAATTCTTAATTGATCATTCTTGATCTTCTTTTTTCTTATCTTATCTTCCTTTTCTTTACTTCTCTATTGTGTGATGACAAATTTCTCTTGGAGTCTTCTCTCCAATTTAGTAGCTTCTTCATCAAGACTTTCTGAATCTGGGAGGGTAGTGTCAGATCCCTCCTCCTCTCTCTCATTAGGAGAATAATAATCTCCATATGCACCCAATCCAATGTTTGGAGCCTCTTCATATTATGATGTATTTGCTTCATGGCTGTGTTGGATTGGATCCTCTACCCTAGTGTTCTCCTCATGTCTCTTAGTTTGAGGGAATCCTCTATCATTCCTTCCTTTTCTTGACTAACCTCCTCTTGAAGTAGTTGGAATTCCATCTTTCAATTTTTCTTTAGGGTTTTTTCTCACCCAAGATATGGTATTTCTATTATTCATGTTGAGGAAGTGTGTATAGAATTGTATTTATTACTCAGAACTGCTGCAGAGATCTCTCAGAGTTGCCAGCCAAAACAAGTTGGGAAAATACAACACTAACCTAGATGAATACTGTAAAAGGTTTTACTAGAAAAGGATAAAAAAAATGAATCTAGGTAAGAGTAACAATATTCTTTTGAATTTCAACTCATTGGCTTTATCTTTATACAAATTTAAATTCCTAGAGATTCTTTAAAAGGTTTAACAAGACTTTTGCTTCTCAATCCCCATTAGATTTGCCAATTTGTTGGAGCTTTTTCTTGCAGAATCCTTTATAGAATCAATTCTTGAATCTATGCAACCCAAATTCTGATTATTCTAAGAAAAAATTCCAATTAACAAGGATTAAATCCTCCTTCAATTTGAGCTCCACAAGCTCAGGCGGGTGTACCTAACTTTTGCCTTCAATATTCAGTTGTTTCACAAAATTTTAGTAGTTTCAATATTCAATTTAAATTAAAACATCTTTAATAAAAAGATACATCAAATGTAAAATATGCAAATGATCACTAAATTTGACTATGCCTTACACAATAAGTTCACACTTCTCGAAAGCAGAAATAATTATCAAATTCAATACAACCTTCTACTCACTAAAACTACCTCAAGGATTTTAATTCTCTCCTTCAAAGAAACCCTAAACCAATTAGACACTTTTCCTTACAAAGTGATGGACTGAGATGTCCTTAACAACCAATCCAAATGATTAAAAAAGTTGGAACAAAGACAACTATTCAATCAGATTACACAAATGATAGGAAGTACATACATATATTGATATCAAAACATAAATTACATATAAAATCAAAGCCGAGACCACTGATATTCTTAATAAAAAATATGCAGAGCTTACAAGCCTTCAGTGGAATAAAAATACCATCACTTCAAAATGATCTTGGAAATCCTTTTATAGACAAGGATTGCAATGAGCTTCAGATCATTGTAGGGCAAAAAGACCAAAAATTAGGTCATTTAAAGCATTAAAAGAATTAATTCATTTAACTACCTGTTAATCCCTAAGTTTTGTTGATGATTAGTGACCTATACTTAGTCATTTACTTAGGTAGTTTTAGTTGGTTATCACTGTGGCCGAGCTAAACATTCAAGGCTGAGCAACATTTTTGAGCAAGTCTTAGGTTGCCGAGTTACATCATGCTAAGTCAAGTAGGATATTAAGTTTCGAGTGACAAAGATGTTAAGTGCTGAGAAGAATAGCTTTTGCATACATGTCAGGATTGATTCAAACTTTGATGTAAACGGTTTAGGCCGACTTGTATGAGATTTGGGCTGACATTTGTATGCATTTAATATTTGTCTACTGAGTTAATTACACATTTAATTATTTTATACTATACATGGCATGGAGCCAATAAAAAAATCAGAATGCATTGGAGGCATAAACAATAGATCTTGATCATTGATCTAGATTTCACTGCCAGATCTGAAAAGATAGAAGATTACTTCTAACCCTAGAAAATTGTAGAAGTGTGTAAGCAAGAGATATACAGAGAAGGGATGTTGTTCATAAGAGATGAATAGTAAGTCATTTTGAGAAGAAGCCTAGATCAAGAAGAATGATAGAGCAGTGAAAAGCATAGTAAGTACATATTAGATTAAGAGATCACAAAATGTATTGGAAGGAGCAGATCTATCATCAACATATGAGTGCATAATGAAGGATCACTACTTGAAACATTCTAAGAGGTGTATCAGGTGAAATCTCTTAACAAAGTGATTCTAGCAGACCATTTTAAATATCTTAGCTGAGTGCTTACTTTACTGTAAGTTCAAATCCTTTAACAAGGTAGATTGTAATGATCTTTAGTTCTTAACCAAACATACCTTTAACCAGGTAGATTGCATGTTGCAATCAAACTCTTGTAGCCCTAACAGGCACACTTTATTGCTACAGTAGTTAAGATTTTGTGGGTATCATCCCCACCCCAGTTTTACCTATTTGGGTTTCTGGGTTACCAAGATTATATGTTACGAGTTATACATTTCATGTTATTGATGCTATATAATGTTAGGTTAAATTCATATATGTATGAATGTGGATCAATTTGTTTTAAGTGGTTAAGTTTTAAGATCTGATTCACCCCCCCTCTCAGTATCTTGCTTTCCCGATTATTGTACTTCCAACAATTGGTATCAGAGCTAAGTTCACCTACAAAAGCTTTTAATCAACTTGTGATTACAAATCTTGAGATGGAGGTTTACAAGTTGGGTAAAGTCAATGAGAATCAAAAGATCGAGATTCATCTAGCATTACATCAACTTGAGATAGCAAGACAGGAATTGAAGAAATCATTGACAGCTAGGAAGGATTCAGCCAAACAAATGAATGATACTCATTACCAGGAAGATGACACTAAAAATCTATTTTAGAATGGAGATTCTACTGAGAGCAATGCAAAAATTGCATATCTACTGGAAAAGAACAATGCACTGTGTGAAGAAGTCAGAAACTTGAAAAGAGAACAAGAAATGCAGACAGTAAGAATATGTGAAGTAGTGGAACAAAAGAAGAAAGCTAAAGATAAAAGAGCTATGGCATAAGAAGATAAAAGAGTGATAACTGTCAGAATTGATGAAAGGACACATGATGTGCAAATGATGAAAATCAACCAGGCTGACATGGAAAATCAACTACTACTTGCAAATCAGGAGATTAGTAGGAAAGATATGGAAATGATGAATCTGAGATCTGAGAACAATCAATTGAAAGATGATTTGAGATCTGAGAAGGAAGTTAATGAAAGGTCGAATAAGCCTAATGAAGCTTTGACTCATTTTGAGAATTTGATGGAAGCATCAAGGAGGTCAAAGGATTCTTTTGGATTAGGTCACACTGAACCAAAGACATCTACTAAGAAAGGAGAATCATCTAAGAATGGTTAAAGGAGGAATGCAAAGACAAAGCACAACAAGCCTGTTTGCCACTATTGTGGAAAACCAGGTCATATAAAAAACATTTCCCGAAGCAAGAAAGGTAAGTCCAATCCTAAACCTAAGTTGAATGGTTACTATTTTAATTGCAAGAAATTTGGACATAAAGCACATGAATGTTAGGCTGAAGCAAGTGATTCACCTCCCAAACCAAGATTTAATGGTTATTGTTACAAGTGTCAGAAACGTGGTCATAAAGCACAAGACTGTAGATCCAATGCTAAATAGAAATGGACATGAGAGACACAAACAAAAGCATCTAATAAAGGAAACACTTACAACTAGGATTATAATACAAGGCAGAGTTTTCATTACTATGAAGAATATGGACATGCACCTGAATACTTCTTAAAGACACATTTCAGAGGGAAATCTAAGAGTTGGATGAATGGAAGTTTAGTATGTTTTAGTTGTTTGAAGATAGGTCACACTAAGAGAGAATGTAGGACAAGAGTTCCTGCTCCTACTATTGAAGAAATAAGAGCACATATGAACCAGACATGGGTAAGGAAAATAGAGTCAAGTAGTAGTGAATCCACTAAAGCCGAGGTCACCCAATCCAATGGATCAGGTGATCACACCATCTCTAACTAAGAAATAGAGGTATGTAAGGAAATGCATTTAAATTTCAAATATTACATTAGTTCCTAATATGTAAATGTGAAAAAGTCCATATCTTCATATGTTAAGATGCACCAGGACATGTTTGTGATAAGTTTCAAGAAGAGCTATCTGCACTATAGGTGCCAAGTTGGTTGGCCGAGTAAGTTGTGTGATGGCCGAGTATGGTAAGCCGAGTGGTATGCAAGTTGTGTTAGTTGGCCAATGACAGCTGGCTTGCACTAACCTAACAGGAAAAATATTTATTGCTTACCTATCTTGAAATTTTGAGTCTATATAAGGATGAATAGTCTATTATTCATTTTTACCTTGTGATTTTTAGCATTCATAGAGTGATTGCAGAAGTTGAAGAATTGATCTTAGTAAAGTTTTTTTTGATAATTTCATTAGCATGCCGTCGACAACCCTAAGTTGAATAGTGCAAAGTGTTACTTGCCAAGGTACCCTATTCTTCATTCTCAAACCATAATTTCAGAGATTATGGCTGCAAGTTCTTCTGCACTAGTCAAGGGAATGGAGGAGCTGAAACAAATTAAGCTAGTAAGGAGTGATGCGTGTGCACCACCAAACTTTTGAGCCATTCCCAAAAGCACAATTCTAAGTGATTTGAATGAAGCTCTCTCATCAATCCCACCATAGGTACTTATGATTCATGATGTTAGATCTTGTTACATGGTTAAAATTGGCTAAGTGGGTGATAACGAATTAAGGAAATCTTACATCAAGTTATGCAAAAATGGAATTTTGAAAGATGAATTCAAGCATTTAGCTGACAAAGGGTTAACTCGTACCCTATATTTTTTGATAGAATTCAAGGATGAATGGATTAAGGTTGTCCTAAGCTAGGTTCATAATATGCATATGTGGCTGGAGAATGGACCAGTAAGAATCACAAAAGATATTATTCATCGAGTTACTACATATCCTATTTTCAATGGTAAATGAACTATGAGAGATCAAAGTAAAGAAGAGATAAAAATTAACATTGGAGTTGTCTGGAACAACAAAGGTATGACTATTGTTAGAAAGATTTCTACAATGTAGACAATTGTTATTTTTTCATTGATGTCAAACCTTAACTGGCGAGACTATCATTGTATGTTTGAGTACCTTATCCATTGATTGATGAAGATTTGAAAAGAATGGGATAACAAGAAGATAAAAGAAATGGTTGAGTTATGAGTATACACCAAGGTACTTGATCATTTGGCACTTTGGCAAAGTGATACATTGTTTATCTAGCATTGACAGTTCATTAGAAGGTCAATGTCGAGAAAAGAAAAGTCGATGCTGAGCAAAGAGAAAGGTGATGCTGAGCAAAGCAAAGATTATGTCGAGTGCCAGTGAAATGCTGAGGAAGATAGTGAAAGGTCGAGCAACAGTATTTTGATTATTGATGAGATTTGAGAGCTATGGCTGACATAATTGATTTTATTAGGATATGCATTATTAATTAAGATTGGTCCATATTCATTTAATGCATGGGAAACCATTATTAGCGCATGGATTCAATGGTTAATTAATGACTGTATTGGTGAAGTAAATTAAATGTAAAGATGGAAAGATCCATTGGATCTGACCTAACCTAAGATCTATGATCTTGGTTAAGTGGAAAAATATTTATCTGATGTAGATGAAGAGGTATAATATAACCTACTAGGGTTATTGTTATGGTATCCAAGTGTAAGGAGAAGTTGAATGCAAAGTGTTGCATGGTTAATTGATTGATTGGAAAGACCTAGCATAGAAGGCTGAGCAGTGAAGTAGAGAGAGATTGCTTGATAGATTTCCAAGCAGATCTAAAGTTTGAGATGAGAATGGAGGCCACTTAGTGAATTAGCATTAGAGCTAAAACTGGATCTAGACTTGCAAAGTAAGTTGTATGAATTAGATCACACTTGCTGATTACTTTCTAGCCATTGCATCAGTTCAAATCCTTTAACCAGGTTGACCTAATAGTCATTGTATAAACCCTTTGAACAGGGTGACATTCAGATTGGAATGTTCTAAGTCCTCTAACAAGGCCACTCCTAACATGGTGATTAAATCCTTTAACCAGGTCACATTTGACAGTGTGTTTTGTAACCTTTAACAGGGTTGGATCCTCATAGGGCATTACTTCAGAAGACTAAAATTTTGGTTGCATGTTACTGGTGGTTTTTTCCATATTGGGTTTCCACGTTAAATAATGGTGTCAAAATGTGTGAATGTTATTATTGTGTTTTACTATTAAGTTTCTGCAAGCTTATTTCATAAGTACAGTAAACTGCACACTTTTATTGTTTATTGTTGTTGAGAAAATCTGAGTTGTTGAAGTTGATTTAAAGTTTTATATGGGAACATCTTGACCTGAGGATAACTAATTTACCCCCCCTCTTAGTTATTCTAAATTCATATTAACAATTGGTATCAGATCTGTGTTCTCTTGAAAAGTTTGAAGGTACTTGGAGATAAAGATCAAGATGTATAAAAGGGATGGGCTGAAGATCAACAAGGAAAACTTTCTTGCATGGAAAAGTTTAATGAAACTTCACTTGGCTAGTATTGGTGATTCTGCTAAATGACATTATTGAAATAGAATATGTAGCCCCAACTGGAGTTCTGAATGTTGCACAACTAAGAGAGAAACATGAACATAATCAAGCAATGCTAGAACTTGTATCATCTCTGAACTATCATGAATTTGAGGACATCAAAGATTGTACAAGTGCAAAGAAGATGTGGGATGCCCTTACAACCATCTATGGAGGTGATACGAATGTACTGAGAGCCAAATATAAAAGCTTGAGAGGTAAGTTTGATGATTTAAAAGTGCAAGGAGAAAATATAGTGCAATACTATTATAGGATAAAGGAAGTTGTAAATGCTATTAGAGGAGCTAAGGAGTCATTGATGAAGATACTATCATGAGAAAGGTACTGAGAACACTTCTTCCTATTTATGCTATTAGAGTATCTACAATTCAAGAACTGAGATGTACTCCTAATAACAATTTAACTCTGGAAAGTCTGGTAGGCAGACTTACTGCATTTGAGATGTCAAATTTTGACAACTATACTCCACAAGCTGTTGAATCTACATTTAAGTCACAGTTGGTCATCAACAAATCTAAGAAAGGAAAGAAATGTGTGGACAATGACAATGACACCTTAGATGATGATCTAGAAGAGCTTGAGGCACTTATGGCAAGAAGACTAGCAAGAGGAAAAGGAAAATTCAAAGGTAAACTTCCTATTATTTGTTTTCCTTATAACAAAGTTGGTCATATTGCTGCTAGATGTCTGAACAAGAATGAGAAGGATGAAAGAAGGGATAGAAAATATAAGGATAGAAAGGATGACTGAGACTATATAAAGTACAAGGACTACAAAGAAAAATGTAAGAAATCTTGCTATATAGCTGAAGAAGCTTCTGACAGTGAATCTGACAAATCTAATGAAAATGATATAGAAGTAGTGTATGTTGCAATTAAAGATGATTCTGATGATGATGAGAAAATTGCACTAATTTCTTATATGAGTAAAGGTGATCATTGGATTATTGACAGTGGTTGTTCAGATCACATGAATGGCAATAAGGACAAATTTGAAACATTAGATCAATGCAAAGGTGGATATGTTAAGTTTGGTAATGATACACCTTGTAGAGTCAAAGGGAAAGGATCAATTCAATTGACTAATAAGATTAGATGTGATGATGTATACTGGGTTGATGATCTTAAGTATAAATTGTTGAGTGTTTCAAAGCTAAACACTTCTGGTTATAGAGTTGAGTTCCATCACAGGAAAGTAAAGATCTATGATGCCAATGGAGAATTAGTTGGAGGTGGTGAGCAAACAAAAGGTAACTTGTTCTATCTATATTTAGCTGAAGAGACATGCTTGTTTGCACAATATAATGATGTTTGGCTATGGCATAAGAGGCTATGTCATGTTAACTTTGATAAATTAATAAGCATAAGTAAATTGAAAAAGGTTAGAGGGCTGCCTAAGTTAAGGAAACCTGAAAATGCAATGTGTAAGCAATGTCAATTGGGCAAGATGACTAAATATAGTTTTAAAAGAAAAACTCATACTTCTGGGAATATTTTGGAATTGGTTCATACTGACCTTTGTGGACATATTGGTGAGAAAATTTACTATGGAGACAAATATTTTATTCTATTTGTAGATGACTACTCTAGGATGATGACTGTTATGTTTCTAAAAGAAAAATATGATGCATTTCAGTTATTTAAGTGGTACTTGGAAAATTTTGAAAAGGAGACAAGTAAGATTCTGAAATGTCTGAGATCTGATAGAGGAGAGGAGTTTATTTCTAATGAGATTAACAGGTTCTGCAATGACCGAGGGATAAAAATACAAATTTCAGCACCTAGGACATGACCACAGAATGGTATAGCTGAAAGAAGAAATTGATCTATCATGGACTGTGCCAGAACATTAATGATGGAGAAAAATGTTGCACATAAATATTGGAGAGAAGATGTCAGTACAACTATTTATACCCTGAATAGAGTAAAAGTCAAGAAAGGTAAAAATTCTACACCTTATGAGCTATGGTATGGATATGCACCTACTGTAAGTTATTTTAAAGTCATTGGGAGCAAACATTTTATACTAAAGGATGACAGAAATGGTAAACTTGATGCTAAAGGAGAAGAAGGCATATTTCTTGGATATTCTACTAAGAGTAAGGCATACAAATGTTTGAATTCTAACACTAACAAAATTGTGGAAAGTGCAAATGTTAAAATTGATGAATATGATGAAAGAAATGAAGCTGAAAGCATGATTAAGCCTGAAAGTTACAGATCATTCACATATCCTGAAGAAGAGGATTCTAATGAAACTGAAAATGAAGTTGCTGAGCAACAGTCTGCACCTGCTGAGACATAGAATGACATTGCTGGGCAATAGGAAGTGACTGCCAAGCTATCTGATGGAGATGTTGAGTCACAGTTTCACCCTAAATTGAACATGAATGATCAAAATGAAGCTGAGAAAGAACCTACTTTCAAAAAATATATAAGAAGGCACCATAAACCTGATCAAATCATAGGAGCAAAGGATTCTATAGTCATGACAAGAGGCAAATTAAGAGAAGACACATTTTTTCTATGTGATTTCAAGCCTAAGGCAGTAAAAGATTCTTTGGAAAATGAAGACTGGATTCAAGCAATGAATGAAGAGATAGACCAAATTGAAAAGAACAAGACATGGATACTAGTACCTAGACCTGCCAACAAAAATGTAATTGACACTAAGTGGGTATTCAAAAACAAGTTGAATGAACATGGAGAGGTAACAAGGAATAAAGCAAGACTGGTATGCAAGGGTTATGCACAAGAGGAAGGAATTGACTATGGAGAGACATTCACCCCAGTTGCAAGATTGGAGGGTGTAAGAACTCTAC
>MU224971.1:906106-918001 GCA_018584345.1 Thuja plicata | reverse complement strand
CATTCACCCCAGTTGCAAGATTGGAGGGTGTAAGAACTCTACTTGCATATGCAGCCTACAAAGGATTTAAAGTCTATCAAATGGATGTGAAGTCTACATTTCTAAATGGGATACTAGAAGAAGAAGTTTATATTGAACAAGCTGATGGATTTATTGACCCAAGAAAGAGGAATATGGTTTGCAAACTGCACAAGGCATTGTATGGACTGAAGCAAGAACCAAGAGCATGGTATGAAAGATTGCACAATTATCTGAAGAAGATTGGATTTGAAAGAACTAATGACAAAAAAAATCTATATTTGAGGATAGAGCAAGGTAAAGTAATATTATTGGCTGAAATTTTTGTGGATGACATCATATTCAGTGGACAAGATATGATATGTAAAGAATTTTCAAAGGAGATACAAACTAAATTTGAAATGTCTATGTTTGGTGAGATAAAATTCTTTTTTGGACTACAAATACATCAAATGAAGAATGGTATCTATATTACTCAATCAAAATATATCAAAGAGATACTGAAAATTTTTGGTATGGAAGATTCAAAACCAGTGAGTACACCCATGGCTACTAGACAGAAGTTAACAAAGAATGATGATACAAAAGAGGTAAATCAAACACTGTATAGATCAATGATTGGTAAGCTACAATATGTTGTACACAGTAGACCTGATATTACATTAGAAGTTGGAATTGTTGCTAGATTTTCTACTAATCCAAAAGAGACACATATAAAGGCAGTGAAAAGAATTCTGGGATATTTGAAAGGTAGATAAGAATATGGCCTATATTACAAAAGGAATGAAAAGTTTGAACTCAGAGTCGATACTAATTCTGACTGGGATAGTAATGTTGATGATAGAAAAAGTAGAGCATTTATTTTGGGGAAAAGATTAGTCTCCTAGACAAGAAAGAAACAAAATTGCACCTCACAATCCACAACTGAAGCCGAGTATGTGGCAGCAGCAGTTAACTATTCAAACATTGTGTGGTTGAAGATACTACTGAAAGGTATGAAAGAGAAGATCACATAATCAGTTGTCATATATTGTGATAATATGAGTGACATTAATATTTCTAAAAATCTTGTAATGCACTCTAAGACAAAACATATAGCTATCAAGTATCATTACTTGACAGAGCTAGTTAGAAGAAGGAAGTGAGATTGGAATATGTGAACACTAAGGAACAGTTGGCAGACATATTTACAAAAGCATTACCCAAGGATGCTCATGAGTATCTAAGAGGTAAATTGGGGGTAATTACCCTAGTAGAGGCTAACTAGTGTTGAATGGTACTGTTGCATGAAATGTTTTAATTAGAACACTTGACACATTGATGCATAGTAAGTCACATTTTTAGGATGATGCCTAAAATTGTGAAGTAGTAAACAAGAACATAAAAGTAAATCAGTCATACACAAAGATGACAGGAACAACATGATACAAAGATTAGAACAAAAGAATCTACATGATGAAGATGTCAATCTTTGGCATTGTTGTCAAAGAGGGAGAATTGCTAAAAAAATAGAGAAAACAACAGATACAAGGGAGATATTACTGAAAGGGGGAGCTGAATAGTAACAAAAAATATCAGTGTGATTATAGACATAGAGGGATTCAGAATGAAACTAAAGACATTAATGAAGATTTTTTCACATCAGGAACACAGGCACTTTTTGGATTGTATGGTAACTTTGGTTGGAAATTATTATTTTATAGTTTAGCATTGCCATCAATGCCAAAGAGGGAGATTGTTGGAAAGATTTCTATAATGTAGACAATTGTTATTTTTTCATTGATGTCAAACCTTAACTGGTGAGACTATCATTGTATGTTTAAGTACCTTATCCATTAATTGATGAAGATTTGAAAAGAATAGTATAACAAGAAGACCAAAAAATGGCTGAGTTATGAGTATACACCAGGGTACTTGATCATTTGGCACTTTGGTAAAGTGATACGTTGTTTACCTAGCACTGATAGTTCACTGGAAGGTTAATGCTGAGAAAAGAAAATTTGATGCCGAGCAAAGCTAAAGGTGATGCTTAGCAAAGCAAAGATAATGTCGAGCACCAGTGAAATACCAAGGAAGATAGTGAAAGGCTGAGAAATAGTATTTTGATTATTGATGAGATTTGAGATCTATGGACGACATAATTGATTTTATTGGGATATGCATTATTAATTAAGATTGGTCCATATTCATTTAATGCATGAGAAACCATTATTAGCACATGGACTCAATGGTTACTTAATGACTGTATTGGAGAAGTAAATTAAATGTAAAGATGGAAAGATTCATTGGATCTGACCTAACCTAAGATATACGATCTTGGTTAAGAAGAAAAATATTTATCTGACCTAGATGAAGAGGTATAATATAACCTACTGTGGTTATTGTTATGGTATCCAAGTGTAAGGAGAAGTTGAATGCAAAGTGTTGCATGGTTAATTGACTGATTAAGAAGACCTAGCAGAGAAGGTTGAGCAGTGAAGCAGAGAGAGATTGCTTGACAGATTTCCAAGCAGATCTGAAGTTTGAGATGAGAATGGAGGCCACTTAGTGAATTAGCATTAGAGCTAAAACTGGATCTAGATTTGCAAAGTAATTTGTATGAATCAAATCACACCTGCTGATTAATTTCTAGCCATTGTATCAGTTCAAATCCTTTTACCAGGTTGACCTAACAGGCATTGTATAAATCCTTTGAACAAGGTGACATTTAGATTGGAATGTTCTAAGTCCTCTAACAAGGCCACTCCTAACAAGGTGATTAAATCCTTTAACCAGGTCACATTTGATAGTGTGTTTTGTAACCTTTAACAAGGTTGGCTCCTCACAGGGCATTACTTCAGAAGAGTAAAATTTTGGTAGCATGTTACTAGTGGTTTTTCCCATATTGGGTTTCCACATTAAATCATGGTGTCAAAATGTGTGAATGTTATTATTGTGTTTTACTATTAAGTTTCTGCAAGCTTATTTCATAAGTACAGTAAACTGCACACTTTTATTGTTTATTGCTGTCGAGTAGATCTGAGCTGTTGAAGTTGATTTAAAGTTTTATATAGGCACATCTTGACCTAAGGATAACTGATTCACCCCCCCTCTCAATTATTTTGAATTCATATTAAAAACTATCTCTACAATTAAAGACTTAGAAATTGACTTTGGAGTGAGAGTGATTGCTCACAAGTTCTATCAATTGAGCTGACTAGATAGTGTTCCTTGCACAATCGTGGACCAGGAATGGAAGATATTGAAGAATAATCACACCTACAACCTTTCCTAGCTGCAATTGACACAACTAGCCAAGAACTTACTATCAATCAGAAAAGATAAAAGCTCATCATGTAAGTTTGGCTCTTTTCTAGTTTGTATATTCTTCCATGTACATAATTCATTTCCTACACTAGGAAATATTGTTTGGAAGAAGGAAAAACCTATTACTATATAGATTAGTGAATGTATTCAGCAATTACGCAACAATTTCAATAGTATTATGGGAAACTATTTTGTGGAATTCAAAAAGAGAATGAGGTTGAGGGCCAAAATTCCCAATTTACTTGTGGAAAAGAACTATGAAGAGATATGTTTCTTAGTTGATACAGATTACACTTACATTCAGGCTGTGACACCTAGGGTATCATGGCTAAAGCCATTTCCCTATGAAGTTAATATTTATGAAACATCAGCAGCTATCACAACACCCCTAGCAGAGGAGATTGATACTAAAGCAAAAAGACTTAGAAATTATGATGAAGAGAAGGCAAAGATTTCAATGAATCTTAAGGCAGGGACCATGGAGAGAAAGAGGAAAAAGATTGTAAAAAATATTGAAAATATGGTTGGCTTGCCGAGTGATGAGGATCTAGAGGATGCACCTCTAGACATATCTATTGGACAAGGTGAAGATGTATCTGAGGAACAAGAAGTAGAAGTCAGTGAATCTGAAGAAGAGATTACTATTAAGGAGAAAGGAAAGAGACCAGCAGTAGCCAAGGTAACCAATCCAAGTAAAGAAAAACCTAGATTTACCCCTCCCATTACAAATCTTCCAAGGACAAGGGCATCTACTGCCACATCTCTAGCAGAGCAAACAAAAGTCTATGTAAAGAAGGTTGGAGAGAGTAGTTCTGGATCGAAGACAAAATTTGCAACAAAGGTTGTGCCGAGCCTACAAGTTAAGAGACCAAGAAGGAAACTACATTTGGATCCAAAAAGTGATGAAGACAAGACAAAAACTGATGAACCCAGCAACATACCAACAACATCATTCAAGAAACCCATAGATATTAATGAGGTATGTGAAAACTTGAGAAATTTTGCAGGGTTATGTTGTTTTAAGTTTATCAAGTATGAAAAATTGAAGGTAGAAGACAACCATAAAGTTCAAGAAGCTCTTCTAGACATGATGTGTAATTTCAAGTTAACTCCTACAACAATATGAAAGAATGTGTCGAGTGAGTTATATAATTTTCTATCTGGAAAATGGGAATTCACACTCACAACTGAAAGACAAATAAGGGAAGGCACATTAGCTCAAGTCATTCCTGAGCTAACCAAGAAACAAAGAGAAAAATTTGTTGAAGAGTATAAGCATAAATTCATACCTAAACAAAGAGGTTATGCTATCTTGAAAAATGATATTGAAGGGATAGTACAATAGAGTACTCAGATTTGGAAGGAAATTTTTGGATTGATTGCTCCAAAAGAGAAGAAAACTGATGAAGGAACATTTGAGTCGAATGCTAAAGAAATTGAATCCACCCCTATACCACAGAAATCAATAGTTCAAATTTCTACTAAGCTTGAGAAGACTAGAATAGAAGCACAAGGACAAATAGAGACAATTAACACTGTTGATCTGACAATTGACAGTCCAATTGATGTGATAATTGATGACTCTAGAAATCTAGATGTCGAGGGTCAGGATGAGCCGAGGGACTCAACTATAGAATCACCTATTAAGGAAACTGAGGTTGAAGAAGAGAAGAGTACAGAGGAAGATGAAGAGAGAACTTAAAAGGAACCTGAGGATAAAGATGCTCAGAAAGAAGCAAAAAAGGAAAAAACAATTAAAAAAGAGGTAATTGCACAACATTCACCTATTTTAGAGGTTGTGAAATCAGTTCTAGATAGTAGTGAGGAGATAAGAGATACTAACAATGAGACTAAAGAACAAGAGGTAGTGCAAGTGTTGGTTAATCTACCACATTCTACATCATCAACTCCCACAAGACTTAAAATAGGAGGCATGCCTGATCAACAGGAAATTTTGACTGAATTGAAAGATGCAATGATGACTACTACTGAAACTAGAAAAGGTATTGTAGAAACAAATCTGAGCAGTAGTTCACCTGAATTTAAGAGGAGGAAATTCATGAGGAAGAAGTCTTCGATTCTTGATCTCACATTAGATGAAGTTATTGTGATTCCACCATGGGATCCCAATGTTTTTTCTTATGATGTTCAGATTGAGACTCTTCAAGAGCTACTTAAAAGGAAGAAAATACAAGAAAAACTAAAAAGGGAGCAGAAGCAAAAGCAAGTGTTACATGACATCAAAGACATAATTGTAAAATCTTTTGACATGGAAGATGAAAACCCTCAAGATCCTATTCTTGAACAGTTAGTTCATATTGTGCAAAAGTTAAATGATGACAACATTGAAGCCAATGAGAAGCTGTTGCAATGGTCTAAGAGGAAATTCAAGAAGAAGGTACTAGCAAAAATCTCAGGAGAGATTGTGGTAAAATAGGTTGAACTTTCTTCTATGGTAGAAATTTTAGAGGTAGTTGCAACAAATGTTTATTCTTTGTATAAGAGCTTATCTGATGTTGAATTCTTCACAAAGGATAATATACAAGCTTTAGAGAAATTGTAACTAGACTTAAAGTTAACTAGAAGTTCACTGAGTATGGATGCTAGCACTAGCTCCTTACATTTTAATAGATTGACTTATGCACAAAGGAGGATAGCCGAGCTCATGGAAGAAGATGGTTGGATTAGGAAAAAAGTGATTACTATTTAGACAAGCCTGATACCTCATTTGGAGGTCATTCAAAAAGAACTTTCATCTACAAATGAATTGGTTAAGAGAGATTCTCATCTCTCCACTGTAGAAAGTTTAGTAAGTCTAGCTGCCGAGCTAGAAGCAAAAATAGAGGTTATGAAGTTTGTCAAGGACAGTTGGGACTTTGCATTTGCATCCACCTTAAAACTTCATAAACAGTTTTTGGACAAGTATAACTTGATCCCACCTACAATCAGTGAAAAAAACAAGGGGGAATATGACAGGATTGACAAAGATACAACATAAGGAGGTCAATACAGGTATCTTTATAAATATTTTTTTAAGGCATGCATACTATGTAAAGTTTTGTATGTATTATGATGTACATTCATAGGGGGAGTACACTGTGTACTTAGGCAACATTTTGGATGGAATGAATCAAAATGATAAGTGTGTTTTTTCCACTAATATCAAAGGGAAAGATTGTTAATCCCTAAGTTTTATTGATGATTAGTGACCTACACTTAGTCATTTAATTAGGTAGTTTTAGTTGGTTATCACTATGGCTGAGCTAAACATTCAAGGCCAAGAAACATTGCCAAGAAAGTCTTAGGTTGCTGAGTTACATCATGCCGAGCCGAGTAGAATATTAAGTTTTGAGCGACAGAGATGTTAAGTGCCGAGCAGAATAGTTTTTGCATACATGTCAGGACTGATTCAAACTTTGATGTAAATGGTTTAGGCCAACTTGCATGAGATTTGGGCTGACATTTGTACACATTTAATATTTGTCTACTGAGTTAATTACACATTTAATTTTTTTATACTATGCATGGCATGGAGCCAATCAAAAAATCAAAATGCATTGGAGGCATAAACTATAGATCTTGATCATTGATCTAGATCTCGCTGCCAGATCTAAAAAGACATATAAGATTGCTTCTAAGCCTAGAAAATTGTAGAAGTGTGTAAGCAAGAGATATACAGAGAAGGGTTGTTGTTCATAAGAGATGAATAGTAAGTCATTTTGAGAAGAAGCCTAGATCAAGCAGAATGACAAAGCAGTGAAAAGTAGAGTAAGGACATATTAGATTGAGAGATCACAAAAGGTATTGGAAAGAGAAGATCCATCATCAGCATCTGAGTGCATAACGAAGGATTAATACTTGAAACATTCTAATAGGTGTACCAGGTGAAATATCTTAATAAAGTGGTTCTAGCAGACCATTTTAAATCTCTTAGCTGAGTGCCTACTTTACTGTAATTTGAAATCCTTTAACAAGGTAGATTGCATGTTGCAATCAAACTCTTGTATCCCTAACAAGAACACTTTATTACTGCAATAGTGAAGATTTTGTGGGTATCATCCCCACCCCAGTTTTACCTATTTGGGTTTCTGGGTTACCAAAATTTATGTTATGAGTTATCATTTCATGTTATTGATGCTATCTAATGTTAGGTTAAATTCATATATGTATGAATGTGGATCAATTTGTTTTAAGTGGTTAAGTTTTAAGATCTGATTCACCTCCCCCCTCTCAGTATCATGCTTTCCCCATTATTGTACTTCCAACACTACCCTACCTTCAATTAGAAGTAAACTCTATCTTTTATCTTTTCTGCACAAAATTTGATATATAGTCCCCAGTTACTTTAAAATCTTAAAGATCATTCCTTAGAAAAGGAATTTGGAATATCTCTATTCATCAGGGAATGCATGACTTTGAAAGAAATCAAATCGTCCAACCACCAGACTCAAGAATAGATCCATCATTAAAGTATAATAGACATGAAGTCGATTAAGGGTTTTAAAATCTATAAATCTAATCAAAAACCCTAGAAATCAGATTACCTCAACATAAATACTGCATAAAAACATTTAGAACCATCAAACTATAATCCCGGTAGCATCCCCTTATTGTATTTATACAACCTAGAAGATCAAATCATGAATTTACTATCCTGTTGCATAAGACATAGAACCACTGCTTGGAAACCCTAGGAAAACAATTTATGAAATGGCTACACCTAGCATGGAAAATACCATCAATGGCCAAGATTCAACTCTTTATTCATCTTTAAAACATCAGCGTCGATCAAATTTCTAATACACATGTGAGCCCATATTAGATCTAGACATGTGTCAAGAAGTCATCGTTATGCTTTGGATATCCATCGTGCATCTTATGTTTGAGGGATAGTGCCAACCGCACAATCAAAAAAAAATTACATCACCTTTATCAGGCTTTGAAAACCTGGACCCATGATGATAGGATGCCATGCGTCAAACGGTTGTAATGCCTTGATGCATAACCTTCATGTATTTTTCGATCAAGGCATAGCAAACACTGCACGATCCTTTCCAATCTAACTATCCTTTAAGTACCTTTGGCTTTATATTGGCCCCACCATCCTCCATGCATAAACCCACAAAGGATAAATAAGCTACATCTTCTGATCAAGGAAACACGCACACCATGCGATGAAAATAGATCTGAAAGTTCCTTCAATTCCCACAATCTTTGATCTCAGAAGGACACTTGTCAACATGGTGCAATGCCTTGATGGATAATCATCGTTCATCTTTTCTTTAAGGCTTTACACCCACCGTTAGATAAAAAGGATCTGATCATGCTTTATGTTACCTCTCACTTAGCACAGGCCTGCACTTTGCATGTGTCTTTCATGCACAATATCACAAAGGTTTAGTTGACATGCATCATCTATTAGCAGGAAAATGCTAACTACTAGATCAAATGGAATCTGATGGTGCAATATTTTTGTCGCTATCCTTTGAACACATTGACATGATGGACACTTGGCATCACGACATGATGCCTTGATAAATAAACTAGTCGCAACTTCCATTTGAGGCTTTACGCCTGTCGTTGGATTAATCTAGACTTTCTCGAAAGATGAGGACCATAAAGTCACTCGGGGACATTAGACTTAGGGAAAAATAAATACAACCCGCTATGACTTTAGGAAATATTAAAAAGGTGGCCCCATGTGACGAAAACTTTAAAGGCACATGGGTTTTAAAAATTAAGTGACCCAAAAAGGTAACATGATTTTATAACATGCACAAAGGAAACCTAGGGTTTTAGACCAAATTCATTGCAAGGGTTTTACAAGAAACCTTAGGGTTTTAGAACTAGGCCTAAAACATCATGAAAAATTTACAAACTTAGTAGTAGGGAAATTTTTTGCAACCCTAATCAGATCAAGAACAAAAACATGCCAAATGGAAAAGTTATGACCAAAAGGATGTGTAAAGAACTTTCAAATTATCAAAGAATACCTAAACAAACCCTCCTATATTAATGGCACCAATACATGGAAAACATCTTCTGCTATATATCTCAGCTATGAAAATATTACTTAGAGCTCTACTAGTACAACATGATGAAGAAGGAAAAGAAAGAGAAATTTACTACATAAGAAGAATAATGGTTTCCTATGAGCACAATTAAACCATTATTGAAAAATATTTCTTAACAGTGGTATTTTCTTCTCAAAAGCTCTGATATTACATGCTCACACATCCTGTCAATTTAATTGCAAAAAATGACCATTTAGAGAACCTATTAAACAAGGAAACATTGACTACGAGACTAGAAAAGTGGGTGATAATACTCAATGATTTTGACATTGAATACATAGACAAAAAATCCATCAATAGACAAGTCATTGTTGATCATCTGGCAGATGCTCCCCTTCAAGACAATAAACCCCAAATCACAGAGTTTCTTGATGAAGCTATTTTACATATGACAGAGCACCCCTAGAAAATGTTCTTTTATGGCTCATTCACCAAGCAAGGGTTTGGAGCCGGTGTTCTCTTTATACTCCCAGAGGATAAAAAAAATTCCCAAAGCATACAAGATGATATTTCCTTGCACAAACAACATAGCTGAGTATGAATCTCTGGCAAATGGACTAAAGTTGGCTATCAAATGGAAAATCATAGAACTTCACATCTATAGGGATTGTTAGTTAGTGACCAATCAAGTGAATGATCAATATCAAACCAAGGATGAGAAGCTCATGCCATATAAGAGGATGGTTGACGATTTAAAGAAGTAATTTGTATTCATCACCTTCTAGAAAATACCAAGGGAAGAAAATAAATTTTCTGATGTTATGGCCACTTTGGCCTCAATGTTATAATTAGAAGAGCACCAATTTCTCTATGACTTCCTGATGAAAGAACTCCCTTTTCCAGCCTATGAATCCCAAATATTTTTCTCTATTGTGTGCACTGAATCCTCCCGATATAGCCAAATATACTCCTACTTATGTGACTGAGTAATCCTTGATGACCTATCCATAAATAAGAAGAGAAACCTTATAATAAATGGCATGCATTATTTGATCATACCTAACCAGTTGTATAGATGAGGTCTATAAGGTACTCTCCTTAGGTTTTTAGAATGTGAAGAGTCTAAACATGCACTAAAAGAAGTCCACGAAGGTATTTGTGGGTCTCAATCAAGTGGTCTTTCATTATCTAAGAAACTCCTAAGAGTGGGGTACTATTGGTCTTCCATGGAGAAAGATACTATTCATTTTTCTAAATCCTGCAAGAAATGCCAATTACATGGTAACCTAATCCATGCTCCTGCTCAAGAACTATTAGCTTTCATCACACACTAGCCATTCCAACAATGGGCCTTTGACTTGAGAGGGAAAATATAACCCTCCTCATCCAGTGGACACAAATTTATTATTACAACCACTGAGTACTTTACCAAGTGGGTTGAAGCAGTCTCACTTCTCAAAGCAACCGGAAAACAAGTATATGTGTTTATCCTTAACTACCTCATTTGCAGGTACAGGATTACCTTCCTCTATTATAACAGACAATGGGGGACAATTCAAAAAAAAAAAATTATTAGAATTAATATTTCCTTGGTAACTATGTAATTAAAATATATACCAAGGTCATGTCTTATATTTGTAATTCCTTTAATAAAGAAAATTAGATATTCCTCCTTAAGAGGATTCCTACACATGACACACACCAAATGTGAATGTGGCACACATTGAGTATGGGAGTTACATGAAAACTCCTCCACTCATCTCTACTTAAGAGATGACTCTCACACACTTCTTAGGGTTCTAGGGTTCTCATAGGGGTTCCAAGCTAGATTTCTTCTCTCTTCTCTCATTCTCATTCTTGCAATATTGTAATGAGATTATTTCTCTCATTCTTTAGGCTTTGAACCATATTCATATTATTCACAAGGGGTTTTTTCTTGCTTTTTCCTCTTTCGGATCTTTGTGTTCTTGCCTTGGTTCTTGGAGTTTTTTGGTGAACTTGTGGTTGATCTCTCTCTCTCTCTCTCTCTCTCTCTCTCTCTCTCTCTCTCTCTCTCTCTCGTGGTATTTGGTAAATCTCTGTCATTGCATACTCTCTTGGATTCTTTCCTATCTTTTTTATTTTACTTTATGTTTCTAACATGGTATCAAAGCTGGTTTAATCCTTGTTTTGAGTGTGCATGTAGGAATAGTTGATAGATATCTTGGTTGAGGAGAAGAAATTAGATTTTGTGTTAATCTAACTCTTTTGTTGCAAATTTTTTGAATTTGTTTTTGGGTTTGGCCGGTTCATAGCCAAATCCAACAAATCTAAGTTTATTCATCTATCTTTTTCAATTTTTTTAAAAATCTAACATACCCTTTGTTGGGAAACCGCAAGGGATTTATAGTTAGCATATTCTATATTTTATCTTTAAATTGATATTATATATACCCTCTCTATTTTTTTTAGCTCATAACGTTGTGTTTATTTCTGTTCATTATCTCGGCTAGCGTTTCTTACAGCATCTATTTTATAAAATTATCTCTGATTTTATTTATCTTGTGGGTTTATATAT
>MU224971.1:892754-906071 GCA_018584345.1 Thuja plicata | reverse complement strand
TCTAATCTATGTGTCTTTGTGCAGCTCAACCTTTTTAAACATTTATATCTTCCTCTCTATTCTATCGCAGCTGTATCTAAAACTTTTATCTTTGACTTCTGTTTGGAGCGGTCTCCCCTCTCTTTTCCATCGTAGTAGTCTCAGACTTGTTTATTTCTCCCTTAGCGCAACATTCCTTTGTTGTGCAGCTTTGTCTATTCTCTCCCTAGTGCTGCTTCCTTTTTTCTTGATCTCTTGCACAAATTTTTAAAACTTTTAACGCATTCTTTTTAATCATTTAATTCACCTTATTACCTTGCTTTGCGCAAATTTTTCAAGCATCCCCTCTCACTGCTCCCCCTTAATCAGCGCAACCTTGCGTTCTTTTTTAACATTTGCTTGCATTACACTCTTTCCTTAACGCTTTAGCTAGACTTTTTTATGTTCCTTGTCTACTTGCTTGCTTGCTTTTGCAACAACACTCTTTCCCTTTATCCTTGTGTTGCACTATAGCAATTGTTGGTGAACACGTAAGAAGGTTGTTGCATTGAAATATTGTTCAATTTGACTTCTCTCCCTCTTCCATGCTGCCTTCTTCATAGGTCTACTACTCTGACAACAGTTATAACTTTTTTATTCATTTCTTTGTAGTAAAACATTTTTTTCTTTTCTATTAAAAAACATTTTTTTGTTTATTTCTTAAAAAATGTTTTTTTGGCTGCTATATCTAATGTTTTTTAGCATATATTTTGTTCTAATATTCCTATTGTTTTGGTGAAAAGAGCAGCTCCCCACGCAACATTTACAAGGGTTTGTTTTGGTGAAGAAAGCAACTCCCTCTGTTGTTGTTCTCCAAATGCTTTTTGAATCATTTTAATGCCTGTCACATTTTTACTTAATCATTATTTTTATTACTTGCTGGTCTTATTCCTTTTTAAACGTTGCAGATTATAATCATATCCTTGCAGGCAAGTTATTCTTTACAAATCTTGCTGGTTATTATTATTATTATTAATTTTTTTTTTCTGTAGGTTAATTATTTTTGTTTAGGATAATTTTTTTTTGTTGCACTTTAATCATTATTTTATTGCTGTAGGTTCATTATTATATTAACAATCTTTAATTGTTGTAGATCATTATTCTTGTATAGTTTAATCTTATCCATCTTTGTCTTATTTAAGCATTTAAAATCAGAAATCTTTCCATTTGGCACTACTTTTGTTTATAACGGCTCATGTTTCTTTATTAATATTACATATTATTATAACCCATTTTTGGTTTGCAGGTTTATTCTACTCTGATATTAGTTAATTCATTTATCTTTCATATTTATTTAATCATTTTAATTCTCTAAGTTTAATTCTGTAAATTTAATTTTACAAATTTTTAACGAAAAAAGTTAAATGGTTTTACATTTTGTTTCACTTTATATTATTTAATATCATCTTAAACCCACTTTCATTTTGACATTATAAACCTTTTTCAATAGCTAATTCATTATTTTATTACAATTAAATTTTGTTTCATTAGTTTAACAAAAAAATTAATTTTTTATTATTATTAAAAATTCTTGCAATTTATTTTTATTGCTCCTTAGCTTAATATCTTTAATGTATTTCAATTCTTTGGGTTTAATCTTATGTATTGATTATGTCACCTTTAATTATGTCTAATTCTCACTCTGATGATATTTTTGAACAAGAAGAGGAAATTATCTCTAACTTTTTTAATGTTACTTTGTCTTCTTTTGATTATCCTATTAAAGATATGTGCATTACTCAAGATGAAATTCATGATGATGGTACTAACCCTATGAATTTTGTGGAGGTTAATGATAATAATGATGATGCTTATAATAGATCTCCTCTTAATTTTTCATTTAATGAAAGATATATTACAAATTTGTTTTCTGAAACTGATGATTGCATCAAAGATTATGTGGTTGACTTATTTTATGATTTTCAATTTGATTGTTCTTTAAAAAATGTTATATATTTGTTTTATGCAACTGAAGATTGCATTCCTAATTATATGATTGATGATTCAAAATATGATTTTGCTTTCCAAAGTGTTACTGATTCAACACTAGGCAATCCCAATGATGGACGCTCTACTAGTGGTTCTTGCCTTATTGCAAGCTCAGGTGTTGATCATGCTCCACCTTAATTTTCTAATACAAATGAATATATAGAATACATAAATGTGTCTCAAGAATCTCAATGGTCACTTGAAGATTTGGGCCCCTTCGCAAGCTATTACATCTTTGTATTGTCAAAGTGCCATCCACTTAGCAAACATTCCTATGTACCATTCAAGCTCCACCGATCCAGTTAAAGAAATACATGATGATCAAGCTATCAAAAATCTCCTGAAGACTCTTTCAAAAGAAACATCTCAAAATCATTGTAAACATTTAGGTGTCATACCTATTGATCTCATCTCCCCAAGTAAAGATTAAAGGGGGATGTTATAATTAATCTTTCCTTGGTAACTATGTAATTAAAAGATATACCAAGGTCATGTCTTATATTTGTAATTCCTTTAATAAAGGAAATTAGATATTCCTCCTTAAGAGGATTTCTACACATGGCACACACCAAATGTGAATGTGGCACGCATTGATTATGGGAGTTAAATGCAAACTCCTCCACTCATCTCTACTTAAGAGATGACTCTCACACACTTCTTAGGGTTCTAGGGTTCTCATAGGGGTTCTAAGTTGGATTTCTTCTCTCTTCTTTCATTCTCATTCTTGCAATATTGTAATCATCTTATTTCTCTCATTCTTTAAGCTTTGAGCCATATTCATATTATTCACAAGGGGTTTTTTCTTGCTTTTTCCTCTTTCAAATCCTTGTGTTATTTCCTTGGTTCTTGGAGCTTTCGGTGAACTTGTGGTTGATCTCTCTCTCTCTCTCTCTCTCTCTCTCTCTCTCTCTCTCTCTCTCTCTCTCTCTCTNCTTGTGGTTGCTCTCTCTCTCTCTCTCTCTCTCTCTCTCTCTCTCTCTCTCTCTCTCTCTCTCTCTCGGTATTTGGTAAATCTCTTCCATTGCATACTCTCTTGGATTCTTTCCCTATCTTTTTCATTTTACTTTATGTTTTTAACATATATGAACAAATTATGTGAGAAGTTCAAAATTACCCAACATTGTTCCTCTCTCTACTATCCTCAAGGGAATGGATAGGCTGAGGCATCCAATAATTTTTTTTTTAATATCTTTCATAGGATAGTGAGCAAGTCGGGAAAAGACTAACATCTCCAATTAAATCTAGATTTTTGGGCTTATCAAACCAATATCAGAATGCCTACAGGGGCAATTCCATTTTCCTTGGTATATGGCGTAGAAGAAGTATTGCCCATTGAGGTAGAGATACCATCACTTAGAGTTTCACTGCAAGGATTCATCACTAATGAAGATTACTGTATTAGCAAAATCTAGGAATCAGAATTACTTTATGGAAGAAGGAAAGAATCATTCGACCATTTAAGGGTCTATCAGAAAAGGATGTCTAGAGGATACAACAAGAAATTAAGACAAATAATTTCAGGTTGGAGATCTTGCACTTAGAGAAAATCCAAAGAATCAACAACATCGTGAGCGAAAGGGCAAATTTGAACCCAACTGGCTAGGTCCCTTTGTAATTAATGCAACATTTGGATCTAGAGCCTGTAAACTATCAACTCTAGAAGGGGACATATTTCTTGATCCTATCAACACAATCCACCTGAAAAATTCTAAAACTAGACATTGTGAGTAGTTCTTGTATAGTGAAAATTATCATGAAAAAATACCAAAAACAACAGAAAGAAAAAAATCCAACACATTTGGAAAAAGTCCTGAAAAAAAAGATCATCCCGGTGAAAACCTGGTAAACAGGCACCTTGGTGGATCAACAAAAAAAAGTGCCTCGGTGAAAACTTGGTAAACAAGAACCTTGTAGAAAAATAAAAATTCTTCCAAGTGGTGAAAACCTGGAAAAAATGCATCACTTGTAAATAGCACTCCATGTATCAATGTGTGTCTTCACTTTCTCAGCCTTAACTACTCTTCATCACTTTCGTGACCTTGTGCAACCCAATTCAAACATTGACTTAGCATCCTAGCTTGGAATCGATTGATATCTTAGTCTTAAGGGTTGGTTCATCACTAAGGGAAGTCTCCTAGTTTTCAGTTCAACATCCACTTAGTCATCCCATTGATTAACATTAGCTACCTTGGTCTTCTAGCCACTGGATAGTTTGTCACTGACAATGCTAGTGTTTTTCAACACCTTAATCAAAAAGTGTTTCTCAGCACTACCTATCTGAATGCATCTATGTTTTTCAACACACATCGGATAATTTATCAAAGTGATTACATATTGGTTTATTAACACTCAAGAACACAATAGTTTTTTCAACAATGACACCCACAAGCACCATGGTGTTCCTTAACACATTACACAGAAAAACTTACATCAATCAAAACTTACTGAAAGAATGATGATAATTTCTTGAATGTTGTTTATTATCGATGATTTTCATACTCTTTTCTTTGATTTATTATTTTTTGTGTAGTTCTAATGATCCTATAACATCAATTAAATGGGGGTGTAGGTGATAAGAGCTTCCACATTAAGGTGGAAAATACTCACATCCCTCATTCTCATTTACTTGCATGCCAAGGTGAGGTTTGAACTATCCCCTTGACTGTCAATTTTCTTGATAACGCAAGAACACACTCATGGTTATCTTGGCTCTCAATGCCTCAATACTAGTGTATTCTTACAATATCAACTGGAAACAATGTTCAAGTCATCATGGTTCTTATACCTTGATGCTTACATTAAGTTTCCCACACTTTATCTGATGAAATTCATACTCATAGACAAATGGTTGTAGTGGCATCAGTAATGATTGTATTGAATTTGATATCACAAATACTCGTTGATGATAAAATGGCTAAAGGAATCTACGACTAGACTCGCATCATAGGCTGCATTTCATTCTTAGGCTTGCATAATAGAATTATAACAAAAAACAAAAAAGGGAGCTATCCTTCTAACATCGAATCCTTTGCTGAAGCGGTCAACTACATTAATATCCTTAAGGTTATATATTTTCAAAAAGAGAGTTAGAATCGACCAAGCAAGAATCAATCATAAAATATTTCAAAGGATAGAGAATCATGATAAGAGCATATTATATACTAAGCAAAAATGAGATACATTTTCATCCAAGATATGTGCAAAATCTACTCAGCACAATGATATAAGATAATAATCTACTCATAAGCAACACATGAATGAGGAAAAGACAAGAACACATGACATCACACAAAGCATGAATCGATTATATATATATATATATATATATATATATATCAGAAGTATCACTGTCTACGAAAGGTGCTCAAATAATCTTGAGTAAAATATGCATCCTCGATGAGAATGAATCATGTACAATTAATGGACCTCACAAAAACTAGAAAGGGATAAGAAAGAAGAGGGAATATCAAGACACACTCCCCTCACATCACCATCATGAGGGGGAGGTAGAGGAAAATATTCTCAAGGTGGAGGGACCACTCCCTTAGATCTCACCAAATTCTATGAATATGGTGGTACCTACTGTGCTACATGAAGTGCCACAGTGTATACTGCTACATAGTAGGTTGCTTTGCTAGTCTGCTGAGTAACCTCCTGCTGAAGAGAAACACGCTTAGCTACAAACCTCTGGGGATGATCTCACTCTGCAATCTTCACCTGATCCATTGTTAGTTGCATTTGTAACCCTCATGTTGGTTGTATTTCCAGGTTTGTAGTCTGCGTGAAATTTTTTGAAGTTCTCAGTCATCTCCATGCTTAAAAGTTGAAAACCCTATTTAGAAGTTGTCAAAATCCCTCTGCAAACAATGATCTTCAAGCTCAGAATCAAGAAAGAGTGGAAAAAACCTAAGCCCTAGGTCAAATGCTATGCATATTAAAGAAAAACCCTAGTTTAATTTGTTGTTACTTTTTTAGAAACCTGACCACTTAAGTCATGTATCATATTTCATATCATTTCACTTAAGTCTCATTGTAATCTGAGAATATGCCTTTTCTTATTGAGACTTGGCGATTTATTTTATGTTGGGTTGTCTCTTTTAAAACAGAATATGCTCTCAGTCCTTGTGATATTTCATGCGAGCTGTAGATGCAGATCTTGATCCTTCTTTGGTCACAAAATCTCTTTGAAAAATCAGAGTTAAAGAATTTTGTTGGTGACTTCAATTTTAATCAGTCGTGCTTTCTCGAAAGATAAAAAGAGTTGCAAAGTTGGTTTAAAGGTTAAGTTTGAAGTTTCATGCAGTTGTGTTATCACAAAGAGAAAAGTGATTTAAGTCAAAAGATCTGAGATTTAGCGATAACCGTCGATTTAAAGTGAGATATTGCAGTGGTCGCAAAATCTTGTTTAAAACTCATAAGTTAAAAAATGTATACGTGACTTCAATTTTTCTCAATCGTGGTGTCTCACAAAGAAACTAAAGTTAAGAAGGTGGTTAAAGTCCACTAGTTGTGAGATATCTTTTGAAATCCATGGTTAAGTTAAAGCTAAAGAGATTAAGCAACTTCCGTTAGATGAATGATAGATCCTATGGCTAGCATGGAGTCATGATGAAAATTTCTAGATAGATGAAAGAAATAGAGATATCATGACTATCGTCTGATCTAAAAAGATCTAGTGGCTGGCTTTAAATCAGGAAAGAAACCATGAGTTAGAAAAATCTTGAAGATGAGTTCAGTTAAATATAAGTCAGTTTTTAGTGAGCTGATCTGAGCCATGAAAAGGAAGAGATCCTATGGATGGCGTGTAGTCACTTTAGAAATTCAAAAGGTTAGAGAAGATCCATAGATTTAGTAGAAATGATCTAGATTGTGACATGTGGCTAATATTTTGAAGACCTGAGCTAGTCAGAAAGTCTCAAAGTGAACTTGAGGTAAAGATTTTCCTTCCATGACATGGAGATTGGTTAAGTCATGAGGTCGCAAAATGAACTACAGTCAAGTGAAAATAAAATGAGATTATGCATGAACCGTTAGATTAGAAACAAGATCTATGACTGTCGTGAAGTCTTAGTTGAAAAGATGAAAGTACAGAAAGTAAATGTGATTACATGTGGGCTGTCCGATTAAAAGATGATCGTGTAATAGTTGCACAATCTTGAAAGAAACTCTGAGTAAAGGAAATCTTAAAGTGACAAAGAGATTACATAGTCACATAGTCTCTAAAAGAAAATTAAGGTAAGCTACAGTCGTGAAGTCTCAAAGAGAATGAGATTTAAGTGATTTCACTTAGCGATTAAGATGTAGCCATTGATCTTAAGGATGATCGTATGATTGTCATTAAGTCTAAGTAGAAAGCTGGAGTTAAGGATAACTCTTCATGACAATGAGATCACTCAGTCACTTTTTTGCTGAAAGAAACCATGGTGAGATCAAGCTAATGTATGAGGTTTTCTCCGCGTCATGTTAACAGTTGACAGCCAATAAGAATGAAGGAGTTATGACAGTGTGTTTTAAAGGATTGCTGAGTTGTTCTGAAGGAGCCAATAAGATCAAACCTTGATCTCTTTTCAAATTTAATAAGTTTTTTATATGAAAAGTCATTATTTAAATTGATCATCTTTCAGTTCAAAATGCCATGGCTAGGAGCTAGAATTTATTTTACAACACGCAGAAGTAAAGACATAAAAGACTGAATTGCAAATCCATGAAAGAGATTGGTGCATTTATATGCATTACCGTTATAATTTCATCTTACCAGTTTCAAAGAATTCAAAGCTCATAATTTGCATCGGTGCTTTGCATTTTCAAGTAAGAACAAAACAATTAAGGTCTATAGAGTAAGCATATAAGTTTTCAGTTTAGAATTCAAAAGTGTGATTTTCAGTGCTGAAGGTTTAAAGATTTGAGCTAATTCACAATAAGAAGTGAGGATTGGAGAAAATTTGTTTCAATATCGGTAAAATAAAAGGAAAGATGATCTGTGACAAAGTTATACTATGCAATCATGAGTAGATTAGTAAGTGTTTCCTCTACCAGCAGAATGAGTGGGGATGATGAGGACCTAAAAGGAAAAAGAAACTATTCAGAAGAGTTCATCCTATTGTTCCCAGGCTCCAATCGAGTAAAAAAGTAAATGATGAGTATTTAGGGGATAATTATGCATAAATTAGAGATGCCAAGACACCAGATTGTTTTGGTTACCATTTATTTAGTTATTTTTATAAGAAGAGTGATGGCCCTATGCCTATTTCAAACCTGTGGACCAGTGGACTAGCCAAATTAGTTGTTCCTAGTGTATTCATTAATGTAGATTTGATCCTAGATTTGGCTAGTAGGTATGATCCTATTTCCAAGTCCATCAAGAAGGATTATGGTACTGTCTTGGTAACCCTAGACCAAGCTTCATTCATGAAAGATTTTAATATTTACAACCCCTATTCCACAGAGATTAACTTGAAAGCCATAGCTGCCAGATATACCAAAGAGGCCCCTATTGTATCTAAATTTATCCATGCCTACACACCAAGGGGAACCAAAAATTACATTGCCCCTATTCAAAGTGATCCATCACCATACTTCTATAAAGACCTTGCTTTCTATATGAATTATATATCTTATACCCTATGCAAATTTTCAGGAGTAGACAATGGGAGAGAGAGGGTATCATAAGATATGTTGATGATAATCCTAGAATTGCAGAGCCCTTATGTGACACTGACTATGATTATGTACAATTTTCCATTGACAAGATGCATCAAGGATTCCTTGATATTCAGAAGAAGGTAGGAAGTCCTAAGTTCCTACAGTACTCATTACTGATGCACCTCATCATGTTTTACAATTTCCCTATTATGGACCAATCTAATTTACAACTTAGGAGGTTCTACCATGGACAAAAAAACCCTATGAAATTATGGTTGAGGATATGGAATTACACCTCTAGTGAGAAATATTTTTGTGCTTTTGAGAATTGGGTAGTTTACCCATTACTGAGTAATTTGGGAGTATATATGGCTAGACTTCTAGTAAAAGTATTCCAATTATTGAGACCTTGTCAATTTTTTGAAAAGTGGAATGGTGACCATAACTGGGATGACTTCTATTGTCACTATAATTTCACATTAATCAGAGTGTATGGTTGTTCACAGCCACCACATATTTTTCCCTATAGAGTGCCACCAAGAATTGCAATAATGGAGTTTCTATGGAAGCTCATGTTGACAGATAGAGAACATTTGGCATCCCACAGGAAGGGGACTTTCACACCTAGGAAATTCATTGCCTCATATTTAATAGTTGGGAAGAGGGTGTATGACCCTGTTAATGGATGGTTAAGGCAGTATAGGATGAATTTTTCCCTATACAGATATATTGACACAAAAGGATTCATTAAGAGTGCCAAGAAACTCTTGACACCTACCATTCCAATCACCAAGAGACATCAAACCTATGAGGAGGAAGATTTAATAAGAAACATCATTGAGGAGGATGTGATTGCATCAAGATTATCAAAGTATCATGATTTAATGGAGCTGGAGTAGTAATTGAAGAGTAAAGGGATCCCATTTGGTGGATTTTTTCTAGGACTTCCCTACTCATAGAAATTAGAGAAGATGATTTAGAATCATAGCTTGCTCAACAATCAAATTGAAGATCAGATTGATGACAAGGACATAGGTCCTAACAAAGAATCATCATCAGAGTATGGTAGTAGCTATTCAATCCATATTCCACCACCCCAAGATTAGCCACCACAAATTGAGGAGAATATCATTGATTTAACAAAAGCACATGAGGCTGAAGTGGATGTAGAGCCTCCTCAGAAGAAGAAAATAATACAAGGGGAGCCCTCTGTTGCTAAGACCCACAAGAAGAAAAAAGATAGAATTGGTTCCCTATTCACAGGGACCAGTGCATATGATCATAAACTAAGGAAGATGATAAGAGAGGGTAAGAAAAAGAGGGAGGATACTGATGACAATGTAGAGATGCCCCTCATTCTGTGCCAAGATGAAAGAGAATTACAACAAGAGGAAATCCTAAAGGATGATGATTTCATCAAAAATAAGGAGTTTAAGGAATTCCTTATATGGGCAAAGCAAGAATAATTTGCAGCATAATTGAAGTCACAAGAAGGAGAGGCAATTACAAGAAAAGCATTACAAGCCCTCCAAGAATATGATCCAGAGTCACAAAATTTAACTCCTGATGAAGCCAGGTAGCTTGTGAAATCCAGTGGGATGCTCCTAGTGGAAGGATGGGACTTGGCCTCAGCATTTATAGAAGATCAAATCAGGAGGAATTCTGATGTCAAAATATCCACAGAAACACAAATAGGAGAAATGATAAAAGGGTGTGGATATGACTCTAAATATCAAGCCCTTGCAATGTGGTCTCTTGCTCCTGAGAACCAAAAACAATCATTGATAAATATTCAGGAGAAGATGGAAGGAGACAAGATAATTTGGTCAGTACATAATACAGGAGACTTGGAAATCTCTCAACCATTGACACATTTTTCTCACTTTAATGAGGCAAAGGAAGTAAAGATGTCTACTAGATGTTAGACACTATTTGATGAGACAATCCTAATTGCCAAGGATAGAGAATTAGGTCTGATGAAGATAAATGCAATGGAAAAGATAATTGAAGACCTAACTTAGAAATTGCAAGAGATACTTGAGGTGGCCCCTACTGAACACAAAGAAGGAACAAATGCTAAAATTTAAACTGAGGAAATGGTGTATGTTGTAGCAGAAAGAGAGCAGGGTATTAGGGAGCATAATGAGGTTGTTTTAGGAGCCTAAATGAAAATTTTGTAGCATAGAATAAATGTATTAAAATATAAAGTGGATATATTATATGGTGCCTATGGTAAATTTCTAGGCCTACAAGTTAAGGTTAATAATTTTGTATCAATTTTAAATCCCTATTATGCAACATGGTCGGTGAGAATTGGATTATTCGAGAGGTTAGCATCATTGAAACCACTAAGATCAGATCTACCAGAGATTGTAACCCAAGTAGGAGAAGAGATAGAACAAATAGGGGTGACCTTGTACTTTTTCAAAGGAAAGGAAAATCAAATTGAGGCAATAATTAATATGTTTGGTCCTGACTACAACCAATTTGTGCCATCAATCAGATCAAAAGATAATCAAATCAAGTCACTAGGGGTATGGAGCTCAAAATTTGATACTATATTACCTAGTAAAGAGGTATATGTTTCTAACAAGGGAGAATTAGATATGGAAAGATATAATAAGATCTTAGATTAGGACTTTAAGGCAGAAATAGATTTTAACAAATTCATAACAGATGTAAAGAGCATTACGGATGCAAGGTGGAAAAGGCAAAAGACACAACTAGAGAATATTCAGATTTTTGAATGGCTAGCAGAAGTTGATGTCACAACATGGGATGTCTTAGAAAATCCCAAGAAGAAAAATTCTCCCACTGTTGACCTAGATATTCTTGATAAAGAGTAGAAGAACATCTGGCACCTTCTCTTTGAGCACAAGGAGGTTAGTCATCTTGAATACTAGTGTAAATTAGCCATTAATGGCGGTCACTAGGTATCGCTAAAAATATCAGAGGCTATCCTAAACATATATAGAAAAAGGTGCCAGTGATCACAAGAAGACAAGATCCAAATCATATTTCATTCTTCATTTTTGTCCATCCACCGCTTGGTCTTTTCTTGTCTTTTGTCCTTTTCTATGTTTTTAGGGTTAGGTCTAGAACCATCCAAAGCTTGTTGCGTCATTACTTCTTAAGGATTCCAAGATGGTTTTAGCCTATAAATAGAGCATATTGTAAATTTTTGAAAGATGATGAAATATAATTACAAGGAAGACTATTACAATTTTTTCCGAGCTCTCTACTTTTGGTCTATTGACTATATTTTGAAGCAGTTAGATATTAATAAAATCCATTGCAATCTCTATTTTACATCTTGTGTTGTCTCTTTTATCTCTATTCAATATTTTATATGTTTATTTTAAAGGAATTTAAATATATCAACTGCAAGGTAGTTGTGCAATAATTTGTGAGGTCCTTCAAGGAAGGAATAATTCTTTCAGGTGATCCCAAGAAGCTGAATACTGATATTAAGACCTGATAAAAAAGTTGTAGGAGTGAGTGGATAGTTTATAAGGCATTCTATCTAGGTTGCATGTGTTTTCATTAGTCACCTAATTGGGGATTTGCATTTGAGATTGACTCTATTTCCCTTATGATTAGGCACTGGTGTATTATTTTGCAAGTAATAGTTTATCATCCAATATTTAAGATCAATCAATCAATTACACCTCACTCATAAGAAAGCATATATTTACAAGTAATTATATTCACATAGTATACAATTTAGTTTGTTGATTCCTTCAAGAGAGAATCAAATAGGTTAACCCTCCTAAGTTTAGAGAACTATAAAAGGAAGAAGGATGAGAATCCTTATCACATTACTGTTTTCTATTTTCAAGATAATGTTTTGGCTTATTAAGCTCTGTATCAGATTAATCATATTCATTTGCATATTTTTCTACTTATTGATACAAAGGTATTCAAAAAATCAGTAAAAAGACCTAATCCACTATAACTAATACTGCAAGTCAGTAATCATTCAAAGGTAACACCTGCCTGAGTCTGTGGATCTCAAAAAAGGAGGATCTTATCCAATCCTCATCAATTAGGATTTTCTTGCATATAATAAATTGGAGATATACCAGAGCAATCATTCATACTACTTTAAAGTGTTCTTGCAAAAAAAATCCCTAGCACCTCAGACCCATCTTCTCAAAGTGTGTATTACATCCTACGAGGTCTACTCTCTGGGTACACCCTCCTCCTCTCTGACTTGTGCATCCCTTCGCTGATGAACCTGTTAGGCTGCATCATAGAAAATGGGATCCTATTGAGCATCATCCATCTCCTCCTCTTCTAAACCTATGGGAGGAACATCAATTCCAACATAGCCTAATGTACCTCCCTCTCCACATTGTCACTTCTACCCTACTGTAAGTTCCCTACTAGAAATGGTGTAGGATTTGAGAAATACAAATCCACAGAATGCCAAGAATACCTACATGCAAATAACCTGTTACAAGAGAGAAGCAGAAGGAGGAAAAAGCAGAACTCAGAAGTTACTCAAAATGTGAGAGAAAAAAATATAATCTGAATTAATGAAAAAGAATTACAAGGTTCAACCTATAAAGGTGAACAAAACCCTAAAGCCTAAAAAAGCTAGGTTGCACATTAATAATTAATAAAAGAATTAATTATTAATGCACCTAAGAGAAAGCTTAAGCACTA
>MU224971.1:815657-840798 GCA_018584345.1 Thuja plicata | reverse complement strand
ACCATGGAAAGAGGGTGAAGAGTTTCTTGAAAAGAAACGGTTGTCTCTTCATTCTCATTTGAGACAAAAAAGCAAGAATTATTTAATTAAAAGGATGGATTATTGCCACATGAGTGTCCTTTCACATGGAATTATGAAATTTCTTTTTGAGGATAATTCATCCAATAATTAAATAACCTTTCAATTCCTTTTATATATATTAGCTAAAGGGGGTGGAATTAATTTAATTAAAAGCACTTAGGACTTTAGAATTAAATCAATTAATCATAGGGATTTTTAGCTAATAAACCCTAAGAATTTAGGAATTAAATATAATGTCAGATTTATGCAAATTTGGGTTTTCTGCATTTGAAACTCAGTCAATTAAAGTCAATCAAGAGAAGAATTTGCCTAGTACAATAGGACTTCGAAGATGAGAAAATGCACCAAAATTGATTGGATTATAAGGTGCCAATTTTGGGGTGTTACATTTTGCCCCTCTTTGAATTGATGTGCGAGCAGCACATTGATTCAAAGAATAGTCTGAAGTGAAGATGAAGATTTTAGAAGTCTAGGTTAGGTTGCCAAGACACCGATCAAATTAAGAAGCAGAATCATCTAAGAGAAGATTGGAATCGGGGTTAGATTTCTCCAATGTCCACTGATAGCTGATGAAGATCCAGGACTATCTCTAGAATCAGGGTTAGATTGCCCCAATATGAAGGTTAGCCCTCTAAGAGGTTAGATTGCCTAGATAACGGTCTAAATATTTTTTGAGAGTCATCTTCAAAATGAAGTGTAACTTTCAGGAATTAGGGTTAGATTGCCCCAATACCCAATGAGATTTCAAGAATCTTCTCTAGGACAAAGCTTGATCCTTGAGGATCCAAGTTAGATTTCTTAGATACCTAGAAAGATAGATGAGAAGATGCGAGACATCAAGATGCCCCTAGAGATTCAAGATCATGGAATATCCAATTTTGACCATAAGGTACGAAAAATTGAATATGCCCCAAGTGATGAGATGCCCCTAGTGATGGGGATTTGATTTAGATCAGATTGATTCGAGAATGATGTGAAAAGATTCAATGATGCAATCATCTTGGCCCCTCGGGAGAGAAATCAAAAGGTGACACATCATAATGATGAGAGTGAGAAATCACAGAGAAAGATAGATCAAGAGAGAGAAAAATCAATTTAGAGTGATCGAGAGGTCCTGTTTATTAGGTTTGACCATAGTTGACCAAAATTGACTAGTGTTGACTTTGATGAAAAGATTGCAGAAACTAAGAAAATGATAACAAGAGATAATCCTGACAAGCAAGCAACATTAAAAAATTGACTGCACAAGCATCCGATCACGTCAGTCCTAAAATTTTGATTTTGATTTCGATTTCAAAAATGGATTCAAAATAGTTCATTTAGCCAAGGGTGTAATTTTTGTGGAAAACAGAGTACTTTGAAAAATTAGGTCAAAGGCTATATAAGGCCCGGAGGGGTCATTTTCAAATCATTATTCACCTTTGACTTTAGCGATGGTGAGGGCTCCAGCTGACATCAATAGCATTCCCCTGCACACACACCAATTTGAGTGCTCCTAATGACACAACCAACCACTGGAGTATGACGCACCTGCGAGTAATCACAACTTGATCCTGTATTTTAGAATTTTTTTTATCAATTTATGTCATTTAGCATGTTTTTAGGCTATTTTAAAATTTGTCACGCCCAATTTCGTGCGAGGAAATAGTTTCCTTGTGCCGGCCTCAGTCGCCTTTCGCGCAAGGAATCTCTTTCCTCATGCAGGTCAGGGGTTCCTCGCACGGGCCCCTCACCTATGCTCATGTGAAGAGCGCGCTTGTGCCACGTGAGAACACATCCCACCTCATGTGAGGCAGAAAGCTCATGCGGGAAAAGAGTTTCCTCACGCGGGAAAAGAGTTTCCTCACGCGGGAAGTTGGCCAAAGTTCAAAAATTGTCATTTTCTTACGTCACAGAGTCAGCTAGTGGCCATATCTTAAACTATGTGTAGGATAGGTCCATAGCTGTAGTTGTTGTATTTTGCTTTGAAAATCATCATGTTGAGGTACTAATCCAATTTTGTCGCTTGCTTTGTAGGTTGACCTCCCTGACATCAGTTTTTGATCACATCATCCTATCATGGGTGAGTTGCTCCAGAGATTATCAGATGCTGACGATGCCCACATTGACGGGCTAGGATTGACTTACCTTTGTGATGTACTTGATATTCAGGTAAATCATGGATTACTAGGTGCCTTGGTTGAGAATTTCCATTCGGAGACGAACACCTTTCACTTGCTACAGGGGGAGATGACAGTCACTCCTAAGGACATATACTAGATTCTGAGAGTGCCTTTTCATGGAGCTCATGTAGAGTACAACACATAACCTAGAGAGGATACAGTGGCTTTAAGAGCCATTTTTCAAGATTATTTGGTGATGGGCCGAGCCATCTCATGGGAGGAGTTGATATGTAGTTACGGCCAAGATTATCTCTTGGCAGTTGTATTAGCACTATTTCTAAGTTGTCACTTGGTTCCTAATCATGGTCAACATAGATTAGAGTGCAGCTAGGGTGTTATGTTATAGAAGATGTTGGCCACTCCCGTAGTTACTTTTAGGTGGGGTGAGTGCATGCTCGCTCAGATGTACCATGAGATGCATGAGATAGTGTATCGAGGTGCCTGTACCATGGTGGTAGGAGTTTTCATACTATAGATCTGGGCTTGGGAGCACCTTCCCATATGTAAGACAATATTTCATGATACACAGGAGCCTTTAGAGCCATACATTTATAGGTATGCAAGATCGATGACCTAGCCCGTGCTGGGTAAGACTGAGCAGTGGAGAGCACAGATTGATGACATGGTCACATTCATATGGCATCCTTGGGTAGCCACTAAGGTATGGGATGATGCTCACCATGATTTATCATACATGTTTTTCTCATGTCCTCTGATAGGATGTACCATTACTATTATTGAGTGTTTCTTACTTACGCACGTATTGTGCTAGTTTGGGTGGCCACAGGATGTGTCTCTAGAGTATTGTACTTATGCCTGATTCATCGATGAGATGAAGAAGGGCTGGCAGAGACAGCTTGAAAGGGGGTGCAGCATGATAGATGCCCAAGTACCACCAGCCAGGTGGGATTATATGGCAGCAGTGATGAATGCAGGTGTGACACCCGCATACAGAGACCATATGTTAGCACATCCATTTCCTAGATTTACAGCTCTAGTTGGTCATATACCTCAGGTGGTACAGCCACCACCACAGTAGCAGGCACAACAAGTTCCTCCACTAGGACAACAGCCACAACAACCACCTCTATAGTAGCTGGAGAGAGTTGTACGGCCTAGGACAGTTCAGACTGATATTCCTGTGAGACCCATGGGATTAGATGCAGGTGCTGGGCCCAGTGGCAGTGAGGACAGAGCCACTGAGCAGGTAGATGATACTTTCATGGCTGATGTTGTTTCAATTGATCCTCTAGTAGGCAGACAGGTAGCATAGTTACAGGAGGCACTCTGGAGGGTCAGAGAGAGAGCTTGATAGTCTTAGAGGGAGTATGATGACCTCCATACACAGGTGATCATTCAGGATACACAGATATCTGAGAGAGACCGGGAGATCCAGGGGCTGCGAGAGTCATTGGCTAGATCTTAGTTAGAGACTAGATATGAGGCTACCTAGGCTTCTTATTACTATGCTGCATAAACTATTGCGGTGCTTGAGGCTGTGGATCAGATTCAGCCCTTCTCAGAGTATGCTGGTGCTTGGGTCGCTCCATTGGTACCACCTCGACTAGGTCCTCCTCCTTAGTAGCAGGGCATGCCTCCTCGTTAGAAGTAGGGCATACCACCCCCTCCACCTCCACTAGGTGGTTAGATCTTGATATACATTGTATCACCATTTTGACATATTGTGCTCGAGTAGCACCCTTGTACATTTTGACCAATCGATATATATATGAGCTCAATTTTTGGCATCATTGTACATGTTTATATATTGCTTTAGATGTGTATGTTTTATGAGATGATTTCCTATATGATTTAGATGTATGGATTAGAAATGTATGCAAATGGATGAATATGCAAATGTTTATGCACATGTTTTATTGATGTATGAAAATGCTATGATAGATGGACAAATGGATAAATGCTATGTATGATTTGATTTATGCTTATAATGGATGCACATGTTTATGGATGTATAAATGAAAATGAATGGATGGAAATGCACCTTTTGGAAATGAATGTAATGAAATGAATGCAATGGTACTAATCATCTCATGTAGGATATTGCAATATACAACAAGTACTAACCAAAGGAATGCGAACGAGGATCGAGAACAAGGACGGGACACTCGTGTAGTCGAGAAGAAACCATGATAAAAGATGAGAACCCTTGAAGAGTAAGAAGAAAAATGAAGAGAGCACCAAAATCACCATGATGCAAGCCTAAAATGTGAATGCAAGCCTACAATGAAAATGCAAGCCTATGCTAAATGCAATCCTAGGACTTTGGTTGTTGGACTCATCGTATTTATCATCATTGAGTGCTTTTGGATCATCGGAGTCAATACAACCCTTACTGGTGCCGCTGCGACCATAAGAATATGAATATGACTTTCATTAGATAAAATGTAGGAAATGAACATAAGAACCAAGGCACAAAAACCAAGGTGACCTAAATGTTGTTTCCATCTTGATATATTAAGAATTTGCAAGTAAACAAACACAACAATAACAATCAAGGAGATAGTTTTGACCTCCCCTTGGCATACAAATAAACAAGATCGAGGGATGTGAGGCTCTTCCACCTTAATGCAAAGGCTCTTATCACATACACCCTATTTATTTGATGTTGCTGGATCATCGAAACCACACCAACAAGTAATAGACAAAAGAAAATATCAATGAAAGTCATGAGAATAGACATCATACTAAGAAAGAGTCAATCATATCTCAGCAAGTTTCAAGGGTTACGAATGTGTCTATGTTTAGGGTGTTGAAAAAAAAATCATTGTGCTTGTGAGTGCAATGTGTTTGATTTCTATTAAGAGATGTTTACATTGTGAGATATCCGATGTGTATTGAAAAATACAGACGTGTCCAAAGAGAGTGTTGAAAAACACTGCGTGATTAAGGTGTTGAGAAACACTAGTTTGTGCCAGTAGAGAGTTGTCCTTTGACAAGATTACTAACTCAAGTGAAAATTAAAGAGTGATTGAAGTGGGGAGCCATGCCCCCAAGTAACGAATGGATCAAAGATGAACAAACAGATAGTGAAATGAAGAGAGAAACCTTAGCAATATAGCGACAATAGGCAGACTTAGTGAGAACCACTGGTGACTGTTGCAAGAGATTCTCAAGCATAAAAGACTGATAATGAGATCTAGGCATCAGTAGGCAGACGTAGTGAGAACCACTAGTGACTAATGCAAAAAGAGAGTCTCAAGGAGAGACAAAATGCTATGAAGTATCAGTAGGCAAACGTAGTGAGATCCACTGGTGACCAATGCAAGAGGAGAAAGACTCCAAATGATAAGACAATGCCCCCTCGACCAGGAAAATTCCCCCAAGTGTGACCAGTTTCAATCCATGTGAGAAAAATCTCGAAGATGACCAAAAGAAAAAGCATGAGCACACTAAAGCAGGAAAGCAAACTAAAGCAGGAAAGCAAGCTGAAGCAGGAAAGTAGAATAGCAACTGCGAGAAAGCCAAGAGATGCTGCGACAGATAAAGCATTGTAGAACAAGAGGCGCTTGTTTACCAAGTTTTCACTATCTTGGAAGAAATTCTATTTTTTCTACCATGATGCCTGTTTACCAGGTTTTCATCAATGACACATTTTCTCTTTTTCTCTTTTTTTTTTTTGTATTTTCATTTTTTCAAATTTTTTTTTTTTTTGTACTTTTTTCTTTTTTGATTTTTTTGTATTTTTTCATTTTTTCATTTTTTTTGGTATTATCAAGGCACCTGTTTACCAGGTTTTCACTAGGATAATAGATACATTAAAGCACCTATTTGCTAGTTTTCACTAAGATGATCATTTTTTCAGGACATTTTACAATTTTTAGGATTTTCTCAGAATAAAGTATGTACATGAGCATGCAAAAGATATCTCAATTATAGAATTTCTTTAGGTGAAGAGCGTTGATGCACTCTTTGAGTTGTTCACCTTCTGTAGTAGAGAGCTCATAAGTGCTAGACCCAAATAGTGCAGTAATAACATAAGGGCCAAGCCAGTTTGGCTCAAATTTCCCTTTCTGAGTCCACTGTTGTTGATTTTTAAGGTTCTCTCTCAGGACAAGATCACCCATTTGGAAGTCTCTTGGTCTAACCTTCTTGTTATGGCTCTTAGATATCCTCTTTTGATATGCTCTGAGATGATTGAATGCCACCTTTTGACATTCATCCAGTAATTCAAGCTCTTGTAGCCGAGATATTCTAATGTCATCATCTGTAATGAGGCCCTTCAAAGAGACTTGCAAGGTAGGAATCTCAACCTCAATAGCCATTACTACATCTGCACCATAGAATAAAGCAAAGGGCATGGCCCCTATTGAATTTCTTATACTAGTGTGATAGGCCCATAAATCCAAATTAATCTGGAGGTGCCAATCTCATCCAGATTTGTGTACCGTATGGTGCAAGATCTTGAGAATTGTTTTATTGGAAGCTTCGGCCTATCCATTACCCTGAGGATAATAAATAGATGACCAATGTTGAATAATCTTGAACTTAGTACACAAATTTGTTAGATCTTTATTCTTGAATTGTCCTCCATTGTCAGTGATAATAGAGGAGGGTACACCATATCTACAGATAATGTAGTTTAGGATGAACATAGCTACAGATTTTCCATCAGCTACACTAAGAGGTACCACCTCAACCCATTTAGTAAAATAATCCATAGCAGTGATGATGTACTTATGTCCTCTCAAAGAAGAGGGATATATCTGACCCACTAAGTCAAAATCCCACTATTGAAATGGCCAAAAGGTGATAAAGGGAATAAGCTCCTTGGCTGGAGCATGAATCAAATTGCCATGGAGTTGACATTGTTTGCAAGACTTGGAAAACTGTGTAGCTACCTTCTCCATATCAGGCCAATAATAACCAGTTCTAATAAGCTTACAAGCTAGTGTCAGACCATTTGAGTGAGAACCAAAAATGCCTTCATGTACCTCTTCTAAAGCGCATTTGGACTCATCAGGTTCTAGACACCTAAGGAGGGTACCATATAGGCCCTGTCTATACAAGTTGTTTGCTACGATGATGTACCATGAAGCACTGTGGATTAGGTGGCATTTTTCATTTCTAGTATATGTGTCAGGAATAATTTGGTCATGGATATAAGAGTATATGTTGTGGTAGCGAGATGAATCATGTCCAATTACTGAACAAACCATCTGGGAGTCAAGAGAGTCATAGGCAGGGTAGCATAATGTCTCCACTAGGAACTCATGTCTAAAATCATTCTCTGGCATTTGTAACATAGAGGCCAAAGTAGCCATATCATCAGCTGCTTTATTATCCACCCTGGGAATTTGCTGAAAAGTGACATGTGCAAAGTATTTCTTAAGGCTGTCAACCATCTTTTATAGGGTACCAACTTTTCATCTTTGGTCTGATAGAGATTTTTCACTTGATTAATAACCAGTTGTGAGTCTCCAAAGACTTTTAGTTCATACACTCATCATTCAATAGTGATCTTTAGTCCATTGATCAAAGATTCATACTCAGTGGTATTATTGGTACATGGAAACATCATTTTGTATGCCTTTGGTAAGGAGTGCCACTTAGGTGTGATAAAAAAAATTCCAGCTCCTAACCCCTGTTGGGTGAATGAACCATCAAAGAACATTGTCCATGTTTGATGTGTGAGAAGCATAATGGACTCATCTAGGAATTCCATCTTTAATGGTTGATGATCTGTAAGAGGTGCTTCAGCTAACTAATTTGCAATCGCTTGTCCTTTGATAGCTTTTCTCTCAACATATTCAATATCAAACTCGCTAAGGAGCATGACCCATTTAGCTAGTCTACCTGTGAGGGTAGCTTTACTGAGTAAGTATTTCAATGGATCAATCTTTGCAATTAGCTTTGTAGTGTGAGCCAACATGTAGTGTCATAGGTTATGGGAAGAAAATACCACCGCTAAGCAAGCTTTCTCAATCACTGAATAATTCATTTCATAAGAGACCAATGTTCTGCTGATGTAGTAAATGGCTCTTTCTTTATGATTTGGATCTTCTTGGGCCAAGAGAGCACCGAAGGATGTTTCCATTGCTAAGATATATAAGATCAAAGGCTTCCCCTGAATAGGAGGAATCAATATGGGAGGGTTGGCTAGATATCATTTAATCTATTGAAATCCTTGTTCACATTCTTTGTTCCAGTCATAAGTCACACCTTTATGCAGAGTTTTGGTGAAAGGTTGTGACTTGTTAGCTAATTGTGAGATGAACCACCTGATAGATTGGAGCCGACCTTGGAGACCTCTAATTTGTTTGATATTACAAGGTGGTGGCATTTCTATTATAGCTTGTACCTTTTCCAGATCCACCTCAATTCCTTTCACCGAGATGATGTAGCCAAGTAATTTTCCTGAAGTAACCCCAAATGCACATTTCTTAGGGTTTAGACGCAACCTAAATTTCTCCATACAATCTAGTATAGGACCTAGATTAGTGAGATGTGTCTTTCTATTCATACTCTTAGAAAGTGTGTCATCCACGTAGTCCTCCATTTTCCTATGCATCATGCCATGAAATATTGTAGTAACAGCTCTTTCATAAGTAGCTCCAGCATTTTTTAAACCAAAGGGCATAACATTCCAATACAATTTACCCCATGCACAAGTAAAAGCAGTTTTCTCTTGGTCCTCTAGCACAATTTTGATCTAATTATAGCCAGAGAAGCCGTCCATTAGTGAATACATCTCATATCCCGCTGTCATATCCATGATCATGTCAATATTAGGAAGTGGAAAATCATCTTTGGGACATGCCAAATTTAGATCTCTAAAGTCTATGCAGACCCTGATAGATATATCATGTTTAGTCACTAGGACTATATTAGAGATCCACTCTGCATAATCAATCATTCAAATGAACCCAGCTTTTAGAAGTTTTTCCATTTTTGACTTAATCAATAAAGCCACATGCGGATGCATCTTTCTAAGTTTTTGTTTAACAGGTTTCACACCTGGTGCTATTTATAAGTGATGCATAATGAGATTAGGATCCACACCTAGCATATCATAATACATCCATGCAAAATTTATCTTTTTCTCCTAAAAGAATTCTATGAATTCCTTAAGTTCCTCTGTAGATAATGATTTGGCCACATGAATGATGTGTGGATGTTCTTCTATTCCCAGATTTATCGACTGAGTTGGTTCAATTAACACTGATGAGCATTCCTAGAAGTGACTCGGAAGTGCATCAAGTATCTCATCCCCAGGTGCCTCAAAGAGGTTTTCACCTTCGGATACGTCTTTTATTTTTACTTTTTTTTTGGCTCTGATACTGCCACAATGTGGTTTTCACCATCAGAGCGCCTATTTTTACTTCTTTTAATTTTCTGACTAAGATACTTGATGTCAGCCTCGGTCATGTTGACACTTTCTTCACTAGTGGAGGACATTATGGGCTCAACAGCGTGAAGGTAGCAGGCTAAAGTGTAATCATTTTGGAATGTAAGGACTTCACTGGATGAAGAAGGGGAATTCTATTCTATTAATTTAGGATGTTGGAGGGAAAGAGATGTGACAGGTTCAAGTGCATTCATAGTATAGTCATTGAAAGCATTAACTAGCAAGCTGAGAGCTAAACCAATCTCATCCAAAGGTGTGTTTGAATCCTTTTGATCCCTAACGACTGAAGTAGAATATATGTTAACACCTATAGACTCAGACTCATTAGGATTTTCACTAGACCCCTCACTTACATCGACAAGTCTTTCATAAGATCTTACTGACAAAATATCAAACTCATACTCATGAGAGTCTGTATTCAAACTCTAATTTGGGTGCTTGCACCATGAAGGTTTTTATACTAGCTTGTTCTTGTGTCAATCACTCTTGAAATTCTTGTGGCATGTACCATTCTCCTTTGAAGTTAGGATCTTGTAAGTCTTTCCATTGTTCAAAAGTTAGTGTCTCAAATGGAGTGGTTTGATCAAAATCACTATTAGTTTTAGCTATATTGGTACATGGTACAAACTTATCTGGCTCAACAAAGAATGCTGCCAAGTCTGGAGGGATGGGATAAGGAGAGCAATCCTCATCTGAGCTATCTTGTATAGTGTCGACTGCATCTGTGCTTTCAGGTTGTGGTGAAGGTTCTACTTTTGGCACAAATTTATTGATCCCTAGATGAAATGAGACCTTTTTGAAACCTAAACCAGTGGTGTCTTTTGTCTTTTGACCTATAGCTTGGATAGGTTCCACTAACCCATTACCATTCACCCCTATTGGGCCACTTCCTTTGTACCCAAAATGTTTCATAATCTTAAGACCCTCACTGTTAGGATTTAATTCATGAGCCGGAGCAGTCTGTTCAATTATGTTCTTTCCTTTACAAAGCCAAGCCTTGATAGCTCTTTCCTCATCTTCATCTTCCAGTGGTGTATCAGACCATACAAATGTACCATCATAAACTATCTCAGGAGTAGTGGAAGATTTTTTGTGCTTAGAAGGTCTCCCATAAGAGTGAGGAGATAGGGGTAGAGCTACTAATGATAGCACAAGTTCCATTTGATATCCCCCATGCCTATGTCTATAATTTTTAGTGTCTGTTCCATTTCTTTGAGCTTGGCATTACAGAGTTCTGTGTATTCTCTATTAGTTGGAATAAGACTGTCAGCTGACTGAGTGAGAGCATTACAAGAAGAACCCATACTAGCGGGAACTGTCACCTCTACACCTTGAAAAGAAAACTTGATACACTGATGGTATGTAGAAGGAACCGCTTACATCTCGTAGATCCATGGTCTTCCTAGCAAAATATTATACGCAAGAGGAAGGTCTAGCACCTGACATATGATGTCTCTTTCAACAAGGCCAACCCAAATGGGTAGCACAACTAGACCTTTAGATGTTCTCTCTTCCTCATCATAAGCCTTTATGGTAATTCTTTTGTGAGAATCTATGCGATCCTCGCCATAACCTAGCTGAGCAACAAAGTGAGAGGATAGACTAGTTGTTTGCCGATCATGACTTCTATGTGCAGGGGAGCATTGTGCAGGTGACTAATTGAGTGATCATCTTCTTCAAAGAAGGATAAATAATGCGGTGAGAGATTTGTCCAGAATCTGCCTATGAGAAGGTGAGATTTTCAATATCTCAAAAATAGTTATATGAGCATTGGTCCTTTGAAATAGGTCAAGAATGTTATAACCAGTAGTGGGAGGCGTAGGAACTACCTTTGTGGTCTTATTGGTAGAACCAACAACAGTCTTATCTACAGTTTGTTTTGGCATGGACGTAGTAGTAGGAGGGTTAGGACCCTTGATAGAGATTCTAGCATTAGATCTAGTAACAATGTTTGCACAATCTCAAGATGTTTCAGATTTATATGATCGAGACCCAGGGTCTCTCAAGACAAATGGGGTTCTGGGTTTAGGAGCATTCCCACTTCCCTTGCCAGTAAACATATTGCAATATTCCACTTCCACTGGTTCAATCATGTTGATCACATTATCATAAGTGGTATGTGTGTAATTAACTTTGGCATTATTATTATGAGTGTTAGAGGATTCACCTTTCTCATGATGAGGAAAGGGATCTTTGAATGCTTGATGGTCCAAATTCTTGTTATGATTCTCCATAATGATAACCTGGTTATCGATCAAATCTTGGACTTTATGACATAATTGGAGATAGGTAGCAGTCTTATGACCTTTATTTTGATGGTAGTCACAGTAAGAATTCTCATTCCACCAATGATGTCATGGTTGTGGATCGTATAGACATTTTTCCAAAGGAGTAAGGATCTGATTTTGCACCAAAGTTTTGAAAACCACATCAAGCGGTTCTCCTAAAGAGGTAAATTCACGCTTGGGTCGCACTGCCCAAGGTTTGTTGCTAGAAAATTTAGAAGGTTGTTGAGTATTGGTTGCAGCCTTTTTGATAGCTTTGGTCACTTGTATACCCGAGGTGAGATTGAAGACCGGTTTCAAAGAAGTTGAAGTCATGTTATCGACCACCCCATCATTCATAACATCTCTATTTTTGTTGGAAAATTTCCCTTTGTCTTTGTTGGAAGATGAGGGATTTTTCTTGTTATCTTTATATAAGGTCAATTCACATTTTTTAACCATGAATGCTTCTATTCTCACCAGCTTGTTTTATCATACTATCAAAGTTAAGGGGACCTTGAAGTTGGACTTGATACCCAAAGTCAGGGGTGAGATTATCCAAGAATATATCAAGTTTCTCAGACTTGGGTATTTTACGAGGGTACTTTGTGCAAAGTTGTCTCCATCTTTGGAGAAATGTCAAGAATGGTTCCCCTTGCTTCTGCTTAAGGTTGCTAAGAACCCTTATGTTGACAGGATGTTGAATATTGTGAGAATAATGTTGTATAAAAATATTGGCAATCTCATCAAAAATTTTGATCCCAGTGGGTAGTCGTGAGAACCATTGCATAGCGGGTCCACCCAAACTTCATGGAAAAAGATGCATCAAATATGTTTGATCATGTATAAACTCCATTGATAAGGCACCAAATTCTCTTAAGTGATCTTGGGGATCTATGGTACCTAGATACTTTCCATATTTAGGAAGCTCTACACCTTTGGGAAAAGGTGGCATAACAATGCTCCTATCAAATGGAAAAGGACATATACTTTCCATTGTGAACTATTGTGTAGGTTTGTCCTTATCTTTCATAAGTTGATTGATTTGACCTTGCATGTCTTGGATTATTTTATGCAACTTGGAGGTTTCAGTTTCCTCTTCTTTAGTGACAAGCATTTCTACTTGGAAGTTTGCGGGTAATTTGACCCCTTATTTCGCTAAATCTAGAAAGTATTTTTCTTTGTCTTCCGCAAGGAGTATCTCTATCATTTTAATAAGAGATTTATTAGAATTTTTCACATCTATGTCATTTTGAGTTATTGGGTCATCTTCATTACCAAGAATTTCATAAATGCTTTGAGTCTAATCTTGACCCTGGTGATGCTCTTCTTCTTGATAACCTTGTTCATGTTGAGATTGGTCATGACCTTGTGTGTAATCAAAAGGAGATGTCATGTTGTTAACATGAGATTTTTCCATGTGCACTCCTTCAGTGTGAGAATGAGGACTCGTAGCCAATGTGCTCTTTGGAAAATCAAAAGGATTGAAATGTTCGAAAGGATCACTGAGGCAACGAGAGTCGTTAATAGGACCAAACCAAATAGATGAATTCTTGTAGCCTTATTGGTTTGAGAGAAATGGATTACGCTGATCTTGAAACAATGGGTTAGAACACACCTAAAGCAGTGGTTTTAGATTCAGACTTGGATCTATACGGAACGGGGAAGAGGAACGCGATGATCCCTCTTGATTATCCACTTGAATAATGGGTTCAGAATGACCTTTTCCTTGATCAAAAGATTTAATTATACCTACTCCAGAATAGCGTATGGGAAAAATATTGCTGCTCCTAGTCATAACAGACATAGATGAAGCTGATGCGAGAGGAAACTTAAGATTTGACTTAGAACTCTATCTCTAGAGGTATCAAAAAAAGAAGGTAATAGGCTAGAATAGCCAAGGTGTGAGATGCACCCGATACGAATCGTCGGAGGTATGGCTAGAACACCTGAGATATGACTATCATGTTGCAAGGTACAAAAAACACAAGAAGACAGAATAGAAACAAAGAGACAAGATAGGTTTGAGTATGAATCAGTCATTTTGCAACTCGAAACAACTAGTTTCAGACTGCAGACAACGAGGGAACAAGAAATCAAACCCCAAACAAGAGGTAGATTAGGCAGATAAACAAACTCAATTTTCAAGATAAAAATTAGATTTCGAGACACAGTGAACCATTTTCTCTAACAAGATTTCTAGGTTTAGGATAGTTTTAAGGTGTTACAAATCAGCAATCTCCATTTCAAGGTGACAAGCACTCTTTTACAAACACAAAGTTTCAATCAGGCAGTAGTGACACAAACAATAGTCGTAAAAAATTATACCAAGGACAAAGCAACTTGGTAGAAACATGGGAGTCTTTGTTTGATGATAGTATGGATAGTTTAAGACTCAAAAATAGACACTCAGTTATCCCTACAAAGAAAATTGGTTGAGAAGACAAAATCTATGCCCCGCTATCTTATGCGTATGCGTGCACCTCACACAACAGTGTCACCCTCAAAAGAGCGCCCATGTTTTTGGTGTTTCCAAGGACTAAGTATATATGTTTGAAGGTTACCTTTAAATAGGGGTGGGCGTCATAGACCACTTCAAAAATCCAGGTGCATACCTATGTCAAGAATCTAGCAGAGAGATTCTTCCCTCTCCCTGCGCACAAATTATGTCTCCTTTCAAAGGTGAATCGGGTAGGCATCTAACTAAGAGAGATTTTAATAGGCTTCCATTCACAATAACCTCTGGTGCCTCTAATACAGAGCTAGGGTCTCACAGCCACACCAACACTTGTAAGTCACACACCCTTGCAAGCAAGGCTAGGAGCGGCACCGCTCAGTATGACAAACAAGGCTTTCTTAGGATGATAGTCAAAATAAATGAGAAAGAAGTTACCATGGCTTTGGATTCTTTAGACTACAACAAAGAAGACTTTATTAAAGTGAGGTGGAATCACCGGGAAAAGGTGTGTACTCACTTGGGTCATTCCTAGAGGTTCAACTTCCGACAGGCCCTCTAAAGGTGACTCAACTTGGTTCAGATCCAAGGGTTTGATTTTCTAATTCTCTCAATGAGAGAAGAGCATACTTCTCTACCTTTTCACCTCACCTAAACACATCAAGCATATTCATCACTGAGATAGTTTCACTCCACCAAATCCAGAAGTCTTTGGGTTTTTGATTCTCTCAAAGAGAGAAGAGCATAATCCCATAACAAGTAGAAGTGCTAAATATTTTCTTTCTTTGCTTCCCCAAGTATCCATCATGCTAGCAACATCTGGGTCTTGGTTTCATCCATGGGCATCACTTCCATGTAATGAAGAGCATATTCCCCTACTTTTCTATCGGGATCCTTACAAAATTTTAACAAAGCCCTATTTAAACTATGTGAATGAAAAATAGTAAACAAACATGATGTTTTAATTATGCCTTTGTCTATTTTCCTGCAAGCAAACTGATAGAAAGTTTTTGGTATTTGACAAGAGAGCCTGCAAACCACTGTTATGCTGCAGCAGAAACCAGAAATAGAAAAATCACAGCAGAAAATAGATGTCAGAAAATAAAAATAGCAGATTACAAATTCTAAAATTTAATTGTCTATCTGTTAAAGTTTGCGTGAGCAAGTGCTTTGTTGTGCACGAGAAAGTGCTTCGATGCGCATGATCTTTTTGTTTCTTCACATGATAGAGTGCTACAAAGAGAAAAAATTTGTGCAACTCAACACAAAACTTCGCATGAGACTCCATACCAGTGTTGTAGGGATGTACGATAGAGTTCGCAAAATGTTGTCAAAAAGTTTGAAAATGAGGCCAGAAATCATTTTTTCGGCCCCACGGTGGGCGCCAAAATGTGTGTCCTTGAATGTGACCTCTAAATTAGGCACAAACTCAGCATAGTCTTTACTCAATTGTTCAATTCACAAAGACAAACATGAATTGTTCATCCTGCAAACTCAATTGAAATGACTTGCTACCTCCTAATTAGTTGTGGATGTCGATTTTACTCTTAGGATGAGAGCCAACAACTTGACCATTGCTAACATGGAGGATTTCTAAAGCATGAGAAAATATGAAATTGCCATTATTCTATGAACTGAAATGCAATTAATCTATGAAAGCAAATTTCTCTTAATCTATGAAAGTGAATTGCAACTAGTCTATAACTGAAATTGCAACTACTCTATGGAGGCAAATTGCAATTAATCTAAGAAAGAAAATACTCTTAATCTAGAAATGAAATTCATTTAAACTAGAATTGAAATTGCATTTAAACTAGAAAATGAATTGCCTTTAACTAGAGAGCTTGAAAGAATTAAATTGATATGTTAGATATGTGAATGAATCATAAATGAAATCAACATATCTTCAATTCAAATTTAAACTAGCCTAATTATGCAATTTTAAACTCAAAAGCATGAAAGAATTAATGCAAATTTGACTATAAGTTTGATGCTCTCAAAAATCATCCTCCTATATGAAGAAAATGAGGTCCAATTTATAGAAAACCATGGAAAGAGGGTGAAGAGTTTCTTGAAAAGAAACGGTTGTCTCTTCATTCTCATTTGAGACAAAAAAGCAAGAATTATTTAATTAAAAGGATGGATTATTGCCACATGAGTGTCCTTTCACATAGAATTATGAAATTTCTTTTTGAGGATAATTCATCCAATAATTAAATAACCTTTCAATTCTTTTTATATATATTAGCTAAAGGGGGTGGAATTAATTTAATTAAAAGCACTTAGGACTTTAGAATTAAATCAATTAATCATAGGGATTTTTAGCTAATAAACCCAGAGAATTTAGGAATTAAATATAATGTTAGATTTATGCAAATTTGGGTTTTCTGCATTTGAAACTCAGTCAATTAAAGTCAATCAGGAGAAGAATTTGCCTAGTACAATAGGACTTCAAAGATGAGAAAATGCACCAAAATTGATTGGATTATAAGGTGCCAATTTTGGGGTGTTACACTATTTACCCTTAACAATTAGCATAAAGTAATGAAAGAATACAATGACTCTGATAGTAAAATCCTACACCATATCAACTAAAATACAAACATTGACAATTAGATTTTTATGGGAAAGAATAAACCCACATCTAAAAAATCAATTATTAATGGGTTGTAGTTCTATATAAAATATTAAACAAAGAACATACTGAGATTACCTTTTTTGATACCTATATGAATGTAATATATATTCATTGACCTCTTACTTGCATCAATATTCCACATAGTGTTGTAACAACCTCCTTAAGTCTTCTATTGTACTGTATTATGTTCTATCCTTCCATCATCCTTATAGAGTCAAATTTACCTCTCAAACTTTCTGCTTTAGCCTTCTAAACATTCTAATCTCCACCATAGGTCAAAATAAGCTTATCCCACATCTATTTTGAAGTAGTGCAACCATCAAGTTCATCATATTCCTAGTTGGTAAGTGTAGATGAAACCTCAATCATAACTTGTGTGTGTTCTTTTTCTGTCTTTGCTCACTGATAGTAAAAGCAACATTAGTCGGTGCTACATATTCATTATCAAGAAAGTAAAGTGCATACTCTCCTACTCAAGACACGTGAAACCTCATTCTACTTTTCCATGTAGAGAAATGACCCCTATTCATCTTTGGTGCTTCCCTCTTATACATCTTTAGATCTTGAATCAAGTCATTTTATAGTTATCAATTCATAGTAACTTAGCTCTAATACCAATTGTTGGTCCACTAAGAGGGCGGGGGAGTGAATCAGACAAATCAAAACTTAAACACTTAAAACTAAACTCTCTGATTCACATGGTAATAATGAATATTGTAAATAACTAATTCATCAAATAAATAAATAGCTTAAACAACAATACATCTTATACATGTCAATCAATCATTCAAACTTAGGAACATCAGATTAACTCATATAATTCCAGATTTAACTATGTTAACATTAGATTTAACTCGGTTGACACCAGATTTAACAAGAAAACCCAATTTGGGAAAAATGTCTATGGGAATTTTAACCCACAATAAAAATGTACCCTTTTGAAGTACACTCGGTTAAGAACTTATCATTTTAAAGATTATAAACACATTTGCTAAATGTGACCCTGTTAGGGGATTTACCTCAGATCCGTTAAGATCTTCACCTTGTTAGGAGTGGCCTTCTTAGAGGTCTTTAAACACTCTTTTGGAATGTCACCTAAGTCTAGGTTTTAAAAATAGGAAGGTTAAATCCACTCGATTAAGAGATTTCTCTATTACAAATATTAATAAGCAACAATAAACTTTGATTTGTAAATATAGAAACTACATTTTCTTGTGTCACATCATTTATGCTCAATTGAATATTGGAATCACAAAGACCATTGATCTTTTTCTCAAACTGTAGATTCTTCAATCTCTATTTCTTTGTTATGCTTGGTAAATGTTGCTCTTGAGCTTCTTCTTCTTCTCTGTTCAATTCGCCAGCCTCTCTATATTCTGTTAATTTCTCATTCTTTATATAGATATAATTTTACCTCTTAATCTCCTTAATTTGATTTTCCTTTATTTTTGATTAGTCATTCTATCATCTTCTTCATAATTCATAACTTGGTAAACCATCTCACTTTTACCTCAGAACTTGTACTTTTATTGGAACTCTTCACAATTCAGTTTAACTGCTTGATCTTTGCCTTAGATCTTCTCATAGAATTTTTCCATTTATATATACTATAAAAAACATCATTTAATTCATTTCCTCATCCATCTCATCATCTCTTTGCATTAAATTCAATCTTATCATCATTTAGAATCAATATCATGCACTTGGTAAAACTTGCTTTGCAACTCGGTAACTGACTTCATTCACTACTCGATGTATAACTCATCTTAGGTCCTCGGTGGTTGAATTTCACTTGTTGTTCAGTAACTGTAACCAACTCACACAACATTCTATGGAATGAATCTGTCTAGCTCGGTAAAGTAACTCTTTCATTCATAACTTTAATTTTTTGCAGTTTCTGACTTGAGCAATCAATTGTACCAATTTGATAACATCAAATATATAGTAGAAAATAAATATATTATCATTGCTGCATCACTGTCTAATCTTTATTTTTTATCCATTTAACTTCTCCTCTTAAGATATGGTAATACAATAAAAATCAATTAATCAATTGCTTGACATCAATAAAAAAAACAACTAATCTAACCATTTCTACAATCATGATATTCCACGGTTTCAAGATTTGAAAAAATCACATATTCCTTTGGCATGTCTTCTATTCATGATATCATACTCTCAACATTATAACATTCATCTTCAAAACTTAGTATACTAACCATACTATCTAGACAAACTTCACCCTTCTTATATAACGGATTTAAATATACAAAGAAATCATCTCTGAAAAAGTTGTCATAATAGTTTACATGATCCTTTTCCATTGTTTCATTATATAATGGATTTGAAAGAATTTTGAGGTCATTCTTACATGTATCCTCTCCTATATGCTAATCATAATGTTGGATATTTACTTCTAGAAGCTAGTCATTTGTATGTTTGTCATTGATAAAAAACATATAATATACACCAATGTTCTGTATGTACTTATCAGAATGATGCTATTAACCCTTGCATGGTTATATTCATGTTTTAGACATGTTGTTGAGGCTTTGTTCATACACGCAGGATCAGATTTGATGTTTCAGATAAGTTATGTTAATCTGTTATTGGCAGTTACAGTTTCTAGAGAGTATCTGTTTAGAGTTGACGTATTTACCATGTTTCTTGAGTTGTGCCTATCTTCTAGATATGTGTGTGTATATTCATGATTAGTTATGAGTTAGCCATGTTTGGTTAATATCGCTTGTCTTGTTTCATTAGGATCGTGTTGTTTGAGATAATTTGGTGAAGCTGACTTTGTGAAGCGTCGCGTCTATTCAGTTTATATTGCATGGTTGTAATTATGCTTTCATGGTTAGTTTAGCCTACAAGGATGTTATGAAGAGTTTCCTAATAGGTCCCATGATCTCATACTTTGAGGAAGATACTTATAGTAGTTCATTTGTAAACGCTAAGTGTGAATGATGAGAAAAGAGACAGAAAAAGTACAAAGCATAATATCAGTTGTGTTTCATTCATCAAGGATCTATGTGAAGAAGTAGTGGAAGATTGCAATACATTGGAACTGATCAAGATAGTAGGTCTACTCTACAGTTCATCATCAAATATAGTGCATATCTATTCTACAAAAGGTTGTAGCCTTCACCATTGAAGCAGTGAGCTTCTGGATAGTGAGTCCTCACCCTTAATAGGGTTATTTGTAAAAGACTCTTAATAGGGTCAGACCCTTAACCAGGTCACTATACTTATTGCGTTGTAAATAACAACTCCTAACAGGGTTGCAAGATCTTCTAATAGGGATTATTATAAACAAGTATAGTTCATTGTGGGTGCTAATTCCTAGTTTTTACCATTTGGTTTCCCCATAACCAAATTGTGGTGTTGTCTATTGTGTTATCTGAATGTGCATTTACTTTATTGTATTCTAGAGTTAATAAGAGAAAATAATTAAATTAACTGATAACTGCTTCACCCCCCCCTCTAATTTATCCTTTGGGACTATTCTAATAATTGGTATCAGAGCCAAGTGCCTTGAGGAGAAATCCTAACAACTTAAGGTAGATCAGATGGCATACTTTAGAAAAGAGAGTCCTAAGCTCAATGGAGAGAACTATCTAGATTAGAAGAACAAAATGATAACATATCTATAGTGTGTTGGTTTTGACATCTTTGAGATAGCCACACAAGAAGTTGTTATTCCCTCCATAAAAGACCTTGCAAGAGATGATGCTACTAGTAAACAAAAGGATACATTCAAAGCTAATGCAGTTGCCAAAGAAGCCCTTATAAGTGCACTATCTGACAGTGAATTCTTTGAGATCAAGAAATTAGACAAGGCATACACAATATGGAAGTATTTAGAAGACATGTTTGAAGGAGATATCCAAGAAAAGAATGCACGCAGGAAGACATGGAAAAAGAAATACAACAATCTTGAGATGTTACCTGAAGAGAACATTAGAGCCTACAATCATAGGATAAGTGAAGTAGTTTCTGGAATCAGAAACAATGGTGGATAAATTTTAGAAGAAGACATAATGGATAAACTGATGACTAAATTGACAACAGACTATGAGAGCAAGATCAATATTCTAGATGAAACTATGAAATTTTCAAAAGACTTCAAGAGAGAGACTTTGATCAGTAAAATCTCTGCATTTGAGATATCAAGATTGAAAACTGAACCCAAAAGTGAAATAGCCTTCAAAGCATCAATACATGGTAAGAAAACTTTACACACTTCTAATGAGAAAGAAGAAGTTGATGAAGAACTAGAAGAAATTATTGCCATGATTTCTAAAAGAGAAAACAAAGGCAAAGGAAAGTATGAAGGAAAACCTCCATTCAAATTTTTTTCATGCAACAAGATTGGTCACTTTGCATCTAAGTGTCCCACAAGAGTCAAGAAGTTCAGATCTGATTACAAACCTAAATATAGAAAGGAATGCTACCATGCTAAAGAAGGTGTAACAGATGAAGATTCAGGAGAGGATGAAATTGGTTTCGTTGCCATTAAAGACATGGAAAATTTGCTTGAGGAAATGGACATTGAAGATGAAAAGGAAGAACATGAGCTATCCCTAATTTCCAAAACAGACATCAATACTGATTTGATCATTGACAGCGGATGCTCTCACCACATGATAGGTGATAGAGACAGATTTGTTCATCTAGAAAAGTACAAAGGAGGTATGGTTAGATTTGGAGATAACACTCCTAAACCTATAATAGGCAGAGGATCTATCACCCTAGACAGAAAGAACAAGATAGATGATGTTTTGTATGTTGATGGATTACATCACAAATTACTAAGCATTGGAAAACTAATTAACAAAGGTTATCATTTGGAATTAAAAGACAACAAATGCATTATTAACAACAAAGAAGGTGAAATGATTGCATCTAGATCAAAAACAAAAGGTAATTTTTTTCATCTCAATTCAGATGTAAGTTGTTTTGATGCAAAAGTGGATGACAGTTGGTTATGGCACAAAAGACTTTATCATATCAATTTTGACAATATAGTAAAGTTAAGAAATGTCAAGGCAGTTAGAGACCTTCCAAGTATTGCAAGACCAGTTGACACAATGTGCAGGGAATGTGTTATGGGAAAGCATGTAAGGATCTCTTTCAGAAGCAAGCAAAACTCAGCTGAGAACAAGTTAGACCTAGTGCATATAGATTTATGTGGTCCTACTCAAACCAGATCATAATATGGAGAAAGGTATTTCATTTTGTTTGTTGATGATTTTTCAAGGATGATGTGGGTTGTGTTCTTAAAAGAGAAGTCTGAAGCCTTTGAGAAATTCAAAATATTCAAAGATAAAGTTGAAAATGAATCTAGATTGGAACAAAAGTGTCTAAGATTAGATGGAGGAGGAGAATTCACCTCTGACCAGTTTTATGACTACTGTGAAGAACATGGAATCAAAAGACAGTTGAGTGCACCCAGAACCCCTCAGCAGAATGGGATTACAGAAAGAAGGGACATGATCATACTTGATACAACGCACACTATGATGATTGAAGGAAAAGTTGCACACACCTATTGGAGAGATGCAGTCAATACAATAGTCTATACTATCAATAGAACACAACTAAGACTAGGTGTAGATAAGACACCTTATGAACTTTGGTTTGGTAATGTACCTACAGTAAAATACTTCAGAATCTTTGGCAGCAAGTGCTACATGAAGAGAGATGATGGTGTTGGTAAGTTTGATGCTAGAAGTGATAAAGGTATTTTCCTTGGTTACTCTACTAAAAGTAAAGCATACAGATGTTTCAATTTGAGATTAAAGAAGATAATTGAAAGTTCTCATGTAAAGACTGATGAGAATTTCATGGTTCAAGAAAGGTACTATGAATATGCACCTATGATTGAAGATGAACCCAGGCCCAACAAAAAGGAAAATATTATAGAAGAAATGTTTGATTGTATTGATGTATCATGCAATGACCCTGAATCAAGCAAAGAAGAATCACAAATTACAGAGGAGGATATCACACCTAAAGTTTCAAAATTCACATATAGGTACCATTCAAAAGATGATATCATTGGAGATCAGAGTAGCAGTGTTTTGAGTATATCTAAAGAAAAAAGTTTAATAGTGGATGAAGAGGTATGTTTACTTTCACAGATTGAACCTTTAAGTGTTGAAGATTCTTGCAAGGATTATGATTGACAAAAAGCAATGGAAGAAGAATTAGATCAAATAATCAAAAATGACACATGGGAATTGGTTCCTAGACCTAGTGACAAAAATGTGATTGGAACAAAGTGGGTATTCAAGAATAAGATGAATGAAGATGGTACAGTGGCCAGAAACAAAGCGAGACTAGTGTGTAAAGGATATGCACAGAGGGAAGGAATAGATTACACTGACACATTTTCCCCTGTGAGAAGACTAGAAGCCATTAAGTTATTTTTGGCTTATGCAACATTCAAAGATTTTAAAGTATATAAAACAGATGTCAAATCAACTTTTCTGAATGGTGACTTGAAGGAAGTAGTATACATAGAATATCCTGAAGGATTTAATCTATCAGATAAACCAAACATGGTATGCAGATTGAAGAAAGCACTCTATGGACTTAAACAGGGCCCAAGAGCTTGGTATGAGAGACTAGATGGTTATCTTACCAAGAATGGATTCAAGAAAGGAGCAGTAGATTACAACTTATTCATAAGAGAGACACCTGATGGATTATTACTTGTTGCCATATTTGTTGATGACATTATCTTTGGAGGTAATGACAAGCTTAGTGCAGAATTTCCAAAATAAATGTAGAATGAATTTGAAATGAGCATGATTGGTCCTATAAAATATTTTTTGGGATTGAATGCAAAGCAGACAGATAAAGGAATATTCATAAATCAGTCCAAATATGTGAAGGAAATATTGAAGAATTTCAAGATGGAAGACTGTAAGTCAGTATGCATTCCTATGATAACAGGAAGCAAGCTTTCTAAAGAGGATGATTCCACAACAGTTGACAAGACATTGTACAAGTCTATGATTGGAAAACTTATATATCTTACTCAATCTAGACCAGACATATCTAATGCAGTTGGAATTGTTGGTAGATTTGCAGCTGAACCCAAGAAGAATCACCTAATGGAAATAAAGAGAATATTCAGATATCTAAAGGGAACTATAGACTATGGTTTATGGTATCCTAAATTAGAGAATGTACAACTTCATGTATATACAGATGCAAATAGGGTAGGTTGTATTGATGATAGGAAGAGTACTTTTGGAGGAGTAGTATTTCTTGGAGATAGGTTGGTTTCTTTGATAAGAAAGAAGCAGAATTGTATCTCTCAGTCAACAACATAAGTTGAATATGTTGCAACAACATTGAATTGTTCAACAATGGTTTGGATCAAGCAAATGGTTAAAGATTTTGGTATTCAGGTTGATTATCCTATTGTTATTCATTTTGATAACACTAGTACTATCAACAAGTCCAAAAACCCTTTGATGCACGCAAAGACAAAACACATTGAGATTAAATACCATTTTCTTAGAGAAAAAGTTGCAGATAATGAAGTAAAATTGGACTATGTAAGCACTAAAGAATAGTTGGAAGATATTTTCACAAAGCCATTATCAAAAGATACTTTTGAGTATGATGCAGGAGCATCCTAGGTGTAAGGGCAATCTTGCATCACCCAAAAATATTTTTGTTTTCTTTTCAATAAGGGCTACCTTGTGCAGAGCTGCTATTTATGGAAACTTTCTATTTTTAGTAAGTTGGCCATACGATCTCGGAATGTTCTGATTTTGCATGTGGAGGTTCATCTCACTCATATCAGCTTGCCAGTAAAGTTTCATGGCTAGATCAAGTCTAGTTTTGAAGATATTGAAAATTTTCGGTATTGAAAACAGGGTACAGAAACTTCAAGCTCAGTTTTGAAGGCTTTAGAGGCCCCGGATGAGGTCGAAACTTGGGCTCAATGATGCTTGCTTTATTTAAGTTTTGTAGAGCGCTTCGTGGCATTTCCGAAATGGGGTTATAATAGTCAATCGAGTCAACTGGCAATGACTTATGGTCTCTGGAAGTTGGGCCACCTAAAATAGCAGAAAATAATTTTCCTTCAAAATTTTTGGGTTTTAAAAATTATTTTGAGCCGACTTTGATGTACTAAATTGGAAAAAAATAAAATAA
>MU224971.1:773377-810412 GCA_018584345.1 Thuja plicata | reverse complement strand
GTCTCTGGAAGTTGGGTCACCTGAAATAGCAGAAAATAATTTTCCTTCAAAATTTTTGGGTTTCAAAAGTTATTTTGAGCCGACTTTGATGTACTAAATTGAAAAATAAAATAATTCTAAGTTTGGTTGGTCCTAAGGGCTAAATTTCTGGAACCTTCTCAGGCGGTGGAAACTGCCTATATACAGAAGGCCCGTAGTGTTGTTTTAGGCAGTTCGGGACAGTTCTGGGTGGATCTGAATAATAATTCGAGGCTTTGTCCTACAGAATATTGTAAGGGAAATGCCCATGTGGCTTTGCATATTGTAATTCTGAAAGTTTGTAATTCCACATTTGTGGAGATAATAAGAAGCCCATTTTTCTGTTCTTGCAAATTGTTGTTTCTCTGTTTCTGTTATGTGTTTGTGGCATTAAGGGGAGCACCCTTCATCAGAGTATCTCATGGAGAAGTTGGGAGTAATTCCCTTTCCTGAGTTTGATTAGATAAAGCAGCAAGTACATCAGTCCATGGTGACTAATGAATGGTTGACTACTCTATTTCTGGAGTAGTACATGTGCCTAATTGTTTATGGTGCCCTTTTCCATTGATGTCAAAGGGGGAGTATGTAGTAAGGGGGAGCATATACTCTAGGGGAATATATAATCATGTAACTTAAAAACATAGATAGAAGAGCTGCAGCAGTGTAGAGGAATCTTTGATGAGGATATTGAGAAGATCGTAAAAAGAAAGAGGACACCATGTGCTGAAGATGTTTTTAATATCATATGTTGCCATCAATGTTAAAGGGGGAGATTGTTGGAGATTTACTTATGGCAGCTAGTCATTTGTATGCTTGTCATTGATGACAACATATAATATACAGCAGTGTTCTATATGTACTTATCAGAATGATGTTGTTAACCCTTACATGGTTATATTCATGTTGTCTACATGTTGTTGAGGCTTTGTTCATACACGCAGGATTAAATTTGATGTTTTAGATAAGTTGTGTTAATATGTTATTGGCAGTTATAGCTTTTGGAGAGTATTTGTTCAGAGCCAACGTATTTACCATGTTTCTTGAGTTGCGCCTATCTTCCAGATACATGTGTTTATATTCATGATTGTTTATGAGTTAGTCATGTTTGGTTAAGAGCGCTTGTCTTGTTTCATCAGGATCATGTTGTTTGAGATAATTTGGTGAAGCTGACTTTGTGAAGCGTCGCGTCTATTCAGTTTATATTGCACGGTTATAATTATGCTTACATGGTTCATTTAGCCAACAAGGATGTTATGAAGAGTTTCGTAATAGGTCTTGTTGGGACTGAAAAAAGCAGTAAGGGTTTTTGAAGTACCATGTTAAAATTTGCATTTTGACCCCCTATAAGTGCTTTTTGAGCCTATTTTCCTAGATGAGATTATGAAGTTTTCCATGCACATCAAGTACTCATCACTCTTTTTTAGGAATTTCAAGACATACCATTTCGTTAATTTGAAGTTTTGAGTTATTTCGTTATGTCTTGTTTTGAGCACTTTGTCAAAATCTGCATTTTTGCCTAAGTGTCAATTTGTTGTAACATGCCCAGTTCGCATTTTGAATATCTTGTGTCCTATTGAGTTTCATGGCCTACCACTTTTGGGATTTTTAGTATGCATATCAAAGAACCTATATTTTAAATCCCAAATCATTTTGATATGTTTTGACTAGGTTTCAAACACCTCAAAGTTGGTAGTTTACTGTTGTCATGCATTGTGCAATTGATCAGAATTTTGAGTAGTCGTGTTTGACTGACTGTAACTTTTGACCTTGTGACCTAATTGAAAAAATCTCTTTTTTACTCCATTATAGAGGTCAAATAATTCTTGAGTATCTGTCGTCAAGTTATAACAAGTTTATTTGGTCAGTTTGCTAAGCCCATTCCATTAGCATTTTCTATCAATGTGCGAAACTGTCAAATGTAGATTTATGAATGACCTACTTTGAGGTCTTACAATTTTACACCCAGTTGAATGGAATGGATAATTGAAAGCTCCCCTATATTCTAGGCATGGAAATGTACTATCCTAATGATTTTTAGGTCATGATGAATCTATTTGTCCAGTTTGCCAATCCGATTCCGTTTACAATTTCTAATAATTTGATGCAGATCAGTTGCACAGTTTGGTCAAAGGCCCTATTTGTGAGGATATATCTTGAATACCATGATTGATCACATTAGGAAAATGGTTGCCCTGAACTATAGACAAAATTTTCTTCAAGTTTGCAAGGTTTTAGGTCCTGAGGGTTTTACTTGCACTCTTTTTGAGACTCTATCCATTTGCAGAAATCATTGTTCCTCATGTTTTCTATTTTCTGAATTTCCAAGTGGCTACCTTTGAGCAGCTCCCAAATGTGACTGGTTGATTTTCAAGAGACGCCCTTCTCAATCTGTATTCTCCATATACGATATTCCCAATGTTGAGAAGCTCGGATCCCCAGGAGGTCTTTTAACATGTTTTCAAAGTCAAAACCAAATGCAGTTCATTGTTATTGGACAAGATTGGCGGTGCAGATAGGATTAGTTTTTTCATGAGGTTGTTTGCTATTGGCGGGGTAAGTTTGCAGATAAAATTGAATGGCCAAAGTCACATTAAAGGTGCAGGACAATTTTGTATGAAAAGAAAGATTTATTGAAGTTGTGGTTGAATAGCATTTCTCCTTCTATTTCAAGATTTCTCGCACCTAATTCAATTGTGGAGGATGTTATTACTTCCTTGCTATGTATTTTATCACTTCCATCTTTAAAACCGGTGGCATCATGATTATTATCAGAAAAGAGAAAAGCCAAATAATTGAAATAGTAAATGCTATGGTTGACCATGTTGTGACTTACAAGAAGGATAAAATTCTCTCCACTTGGAAGCCAGAAATAGGATACAACTTCAGGCTCCCTTGAACTTTACTTTTACCCACCAATTAATGAATTGGTTACTTTCAAGGATTATACTTCAATTCATTATCTCCTTTCATCTGCTATGCACCATATTTTGAGTCACGAGTTTGAGAAGAAGACAATGATGTGTGATTTCCATGCTAGAAATGATCGGGCAAATGTAGTAGTTACCTTGCTACAAGAAGTCTCTATTACTGAAACATTTGAAGCACATGTAGAGAAATACAATGATAATCTTTCTACAGTAGAAAAGTGTCAAAGTATTTGGTCCCTAAAATTGAAAGAAATAAACTCAGTGGGAAATCATTTTGATTCCAAGTCCAAACTGCCAGGAATAGTAAGGAAGCCAGTGCGAGGGTAAGTTTTGAACTTTCGAGTAGTGTGATTGGCAGTTCAAAGTTCCAAGTGCAAATAGTAGGTGTGATCTATGCAAGAAAAAGAAGATGCCACACATTGATAAGGAGGCTATGCACTTTTTAAAAGGATAAATACAAAACATTGCAAGTTCTAATTCATTGATGGATTACGCAGCCTTGAGGGTACCCTAAGCAACAATGTGGGGGTTAATATGCATTGAAAATAAAAAAATTTCAAGCAAACAGTAGTGGTAATGTAATCCATGTAGACCTTTCCCAATAAATGGAGGAGGAAAAATAGTTTGAAAACATGCAATGTCGCAGGTGTAAAGTAAATTCAACAACCTTGCCAGCATACTCCCAGCCCGTGCTAAAATGGAAGCTTTGGAACAAGGCATGCGATGTTTGCAGGATGCGCACTAAAATAGATTTGTTGATAAGAATTTAGAAACTTTCAAGAAATGCAATCGATAGGTGTGAAGTCAATTCCATGATGTTGTCAACATCCTCCCTGCCAATGCAAAATGCGGAAGTATAGACAAGACATATGAACTGTTTAATAAGGATCCAAATAAAAGGTAATTGGTCAAAGTGCAGTGCAGCATCAAATGAAGGAAATTCTATGTGACTTTTGTAATTGCTAGATGCTACGCAGTTTTAGGTAGAAGATTTTTTAAGTTTTCCAAACACAATCCCAGAGGAACATTGTGCAAGACATATGGAGGAGACTAAAACCTACAAAGCAAACAGTCAATTCTAGCGTAGCACAAAGAAGAGACTACCCAAACTGGAGATGTGGGAGCAGACACAAGGAAAATAGCAATTTGGTAGGTGTTAAATATGCTAATAACAAATGTATTCATCCCCCAGAGTCATCCCTACTGCACATAAGGCCTAGGAGCCTGCGTGGAGTTATGAAAGACTCAACAAGTAGAAAACACTCAGATATTTTGTCCCACATGTGTGGGGTTGTTGAGTTTTTAATTGTTCATATATGTTGGCACTTATATGTTATGTAAAGAAAGAAAGGTAAGAGGTTCTATGGCAGGCCCTTAGGTTGGACATTTCAGAGGGCGGTGGGCCCCAAATATTTTGATGTAAAATGCATAGTCTTTAAAAACTCATCAAACAATTATCCCACATGCATCCCACAAAGAGCATTTGAAGAGTTTATATACAAGAATGCACAATATGATAAATTAAGAAGAAAGAGGAGACTATGGGCACACACAGGAGCTGGGATTTTGCCTTAGAAACTGTGCCCAAGGAGAAGACATCCAAATTTTGGTGGGGCCTACAGCTATGATGTGGCAGATGACTGGGCATAAGAGGCTGCATGTTTGGGCATGAATCTCGAGGTGGCCAAAATTGATGATGGCTTAATGGCTTAGTGAGAAATTTGCAAGGAAGATAACCTTAAGCCATTAAGCCATTGGTCCATGTGGCACAAGTGACAAGTGGCACCCAGTGGACCAGTCAGCCAATCAGAGGATGCCATGTGGCACCCAATAGGTGCCAAGTGGCACAAGTCAAATGTAGTTCAATGACACCAATAAAAAATTGACATGTGGCACCAAGTGGACCTATAGACCAATTAGAGGGTGACACTTGGCACATTCTAGTGAGATGTGCAGATTTCAAATGATTTTTTATTTTGAAATTCTTTCAACAAGTGGGTTAACTAGTGAGCAGCTTCAACAAGATCCAAGGGCTGACTTAATGGATTAATGGAAAGATTCTCACCATCTAACCATTAAGCCATTGGTCCATGTGGAACCTTAGACACATGGTGCATAGTGGATCTGCAGGCCAATCAGAGGCTACCACATGTCACTTTCTGGAAAAAGGTTTTAAAATGGTATTAAAAAGCTATTGAATACGTGCAATATAAAATGAGATTGAAGCATTAAAATGAAATGTTATTAAATAGTAAAACTATTGAATTAATGCATAATTTCAAATATTTCAAAGTATTCCAAAGTTCAAAATAGAATATGGACGGGAAAGCAAACTTGAATTAAAGTTTCAGAGGGCAAATTTTGTCCAAACTATGGAGTATTATATGTTGTCGGAAAGGTCTCGAAAAGGAGATGATGATGTTGTAGACCAATTAAGGGAAAATAAAATCAGATTTTTGCAATTTTAGTTTGAGTAGTTGCAGATATTTTCTGGGGACAGACAGGTGTCGGTGACTGGGTTGTTTTTCCTTTCTCCTATATCTAGTTTTTTCTCCATTGTAATAGGGATGTTGAATTTTACACTGCTAGGCAGTATTCAGGCTCTTGAGTCTTATCTTCTGTGTCTCTTTGTTTTGCAAATGTGTATATCCAGATGAATTTTAATGAAGGATGAAGGAAATCCCTGTTCAAAACTTGTCTGATGTCTTTATATGTTTGACTTGGATTCTTATGTATTGATTTGTAAGGCACTTTAATACATTAGCTATAAGGTAGCTGTGAGATTTTTTTTGAGTCTCTTTTAAGGAGAGAGTAATTCTCAGGGGCAAAATCTGAGAGTTGAATGTCTGTATATGAATATGATGTCTAGGTTTTGAAGTGAGAAGGGTGATTTGTAAGGCATTTCACTTGGGTTTTATGAGTTTGGATTTATGGTTTTCTAGGAATGCATGTGTGTTTGACTCTATTGCCCGATAGATAAGGCACTGGTCTTGATTTGTCTAGTGGTTTTCTTCATCAATCAATCATTCAAATATTAAAATCTTTATTTCTGTTATCTGAACTCCATGTCTAGATAATTGTATTCATTACAGTTCATTTTGAGGATTCCTTAGAGAGTGAATCAACTAGGTTATCCCTCCTTAAAAAAGGAAGAAGGATGAAAGTCCTTGTATCACTGGTTTTTGCTATATTTACAATCATAGTTTGTATGGTTAAGCTTTGCATTTGGTTGTGCTTGATCATTTGAAAGGTGTTTCATAAGTTGGTTTAACAAAGATACATAGAAAATCAGTGTCCACTTTTATATATACTGTGTAATCAGTAATCATTAAGAGGTACAACCTGCCTGAGTATGTGTGGAGCTCAAAAATGAAGAAGGATCTTATCCAATCCTTAGCAATTAGGCTTTTCTTGTATCTGAATTAGTATTAGGAGGCATAGTGTTCAAGTGGTCATTTCAAGCACTGTGATTCATACAATAAAAATCCCTAATAGGTCCCATGATCTCATACTTTGAGGAAGATACTTATAGTAGTTCATTTGTAAACGCTAAGTGTGAATGATAAGAAAAGAGACAAAAAAATTATAGAGTAGAATATCAGCTGTGTTTCATTCATCAAGGATCTATGTGAAGAAGTAGTGGAAGATTACAATACATTGGAACTCATCAAGATAGCAGGTCTACTCTAGAGTTCATCTTCAGATATAGTGCATATCTTTCCTACATAAGGTTGTAGCCTTCACCATTGAAGCAGTGAGCTTCTAGACAGTGAGTCCTCACCCTTAATAGGGTTATTTGTAAAAGACTCTTAACAGGGTCAGACCCTTAACCAGGTCACTATACTTATTGCATTGTAAAGAACAACTCCAAACAGGGTTGCAAGATCTTCTAACAGGGATTATTATAAACAAGCATAGTTCATTGTGGGTGCTAATTCCCATTGGGGTTTTACCATTTGGTTTCCCCGTAACCAAATTGTGTTGTCTATTGTGTTAACTAAATGTGCATTTACTTTATTGTATTCTGGAGTTAATAAGTGAAAATAATTAAATTAACTGATAACTGATTCACCCCCCCCCCTCTCAATGATCATTTGGGACTATTCTAACACATTGCACTATTTCTCTGAACATTTTTTTGATATTTCATGTCTAATAAATATGAGATTTCTTCTGTACTGAGAAGGTTTTCTTCCTCATCATCATGGTCATTAATACCTATTTCCATAAACATCTCACCATATACAAATTCTTCTTCAACCTGATCCAAATTTTCTTCCTCCATGTCATCATTCTTTGCATTTTTATTTATTTCAACACAAGTGTCACTAGTGCACTTATCTTCGTCATTATGTAATTTGGACAAATGGTATCATTCTATATTCTCAGAGTCATGTTGTTGTGAAACATCTCCATCTAAGTATTCTTCATCCATTATGTTGAACAAAAGCTTCAAACTAGAGTCACTTGAGATTTTCAATTTATGAATTTTATTTAAGAATTTCTTGCGTGGAGGCATGATGTCTAAAGTTATTTCCTGATAAATATTTACCATTCTTATGAACAAATGTGTTGTAGATTCACCTTCACATCTTTCCAAATTGAAAAAATGCATCCAATGGAGATATGTAAGGTTTTTCTTCCATAATGTAATTCTGATTTTCATCCTGTTCATAGCACACATTATCTTCTTTCTCACCTCCATCATGAAAAACATCAAGAAACCATTGCTCAAACTACCACCACGATGATATACTCTATGTAGGTAGTAATTCATAAGATTCTCTTACATTATCCTTTAATGACCACGCAAATAAAGACATAGAATCATCTTCTATATCGACCTCATAATCATCAAGAAATATGTGAAAAGTATCTAGATGATCAAGAGTTGATTCATCATAATCTCCATAAAATTCAAGAGCCCTTTTTGAAAGCTTTGAAAACATTAGATTAGAACTGCATTGAAAATTTCTAAGATCCAAAGGCCTAGTATCAATGGGAATAAAAAAAAATTGAACAGAATTTTAAACATCATGTAATAGATTTTCTATTGCTAACTAAAAGACAAATGTTCATCCCTTCCAGGCTCTCTCCCTTAGTGCAAAAATTAAAAATTTCTAACATATGAAGTCACCACCTTCTCATCTTCTTCTGGGTCTTCTCCCTCAGTAGATTCATTGATTAAAATGTTTTATTAAATAGAGTTGCCAACTGTCTTCGAGGGAAAAATTATTTCTTCTGGGTTCTTATCTCTAGTAGAGTCTTGAATACATCACTAGAGATTCTAGGTAATCATGAACATTGTCTTTTGTAGAAAATTCCTTACTGGAGTTGCCAATCTATTGGTGCTCAGATCAACTAATTAGATTTCATATATACATGCCAATCCAATGTTGGGAAACCCAAGTGATTTGACCAACTAACAATTCTCAACCAAAGGCAAGGTTGGGACTTCTGCAATTCTGGCTTTACAGGACCAAGGCTAGTAGGCCTATACCTCAACCTTAATCTATTAGTTGGAGGTTTTGTATAGCAGATAAAATAAAATTCAAACCTTCTCTCTCAAGTATGGAAAGGGCACTTGAAATAAATCAAACTGTAATCAATACAACATAAACTACAAGACTAAGAATTATTTTGTTAATTCTAAGAATTCTTTGAAAATATGTGTAAATTGAATGAATGCTAGATAGAATATTTCAAAACTTTAACAATGAATCAAATGAATATATCCAATAATTTATAAGATCAGTGCCTATCTCAACTTGGGAAATAGAGTTAATTCACTTTCAATCCTATGTACAACCTATAATCACCTGTATTTGGTCTGCTCTGACCATAGACCCTATTTTCCCTAAGTGTGATCATACCCCCAATCATGTCCAGACAACTCTTCAATCGGCTGGCATAATTCATTCGAATCAAATTTATTTTCCTAAGTGATCTAATCACTAAATTTTATTAATCACCTTATCCAATCAAAACCAATCAATTCAAATCAATACCTGGCTAAGGTAATTAATTTAAAAGAAATTAAATAAATCCCTATTATATCTAATCACTTGCAAAAAGCCTATCTTCTAGCCTAAATTAATCTAATTAACTGGCTATAGTCCTAATTAATTATCTAAAGCAATAAAAGGCTTAAATAATTAATTTTCCTATTTTTGAATGAGTATATTAATTATAGTTCATTTCATTAATATTCCCCTAAACCCTAGCCTAACCTACCTCAACCACCTTAACCCTGGGTTCAAACCCATCCCAACCTATTCCCCCCATGCTAAGCCTAATCCTAATCTTAATCCTATTCTAACCCACTTCCTTAATGTTGTCACATTCCTAATTTTGTGATGAGGAACCCAACCCACTTGAGAAAGTCAATTTTCTCAAGCTTGAATCCCTCTAAGTCCACCTTCTCAAGCTTTCTTCTTACACCCTCACCATGCCTCTTAAATGCTCCCATTAATGCATTATTAATGGAGATTCCTCAAGCCCATGCCTCATGAATGCCTTTGGAATTTATGTCTCTTGCACCTCATTAATGGTTTTTACACCTCCATTAATGACCCTTGTCCCTGCTCTCTCTCCTCATTTCTTTTATAAATAGAATGAGTTTTTGAGCTCAAATGGCGCTTAATTTTCGAATGCATTCTTATAATGCCCTTAATTTTAGAATTGAAAAGTATAGTTATGTTGTTAGGATTAACATAGATTCATATTGCATTTTAGCTTCCATGTTTATGCATTGTTATAATCTTGATTTTTAGAGCTAGAATGCATGTTTATTAGATATCTTTCTTAGTTTTAATTAAATCTTTCATGCTAGGTTGTAAATGTCATTGAAAAAGGCATAATCTGAGGGCTATTATGTTATTTTTCACACTCTTCCTAGTTAGAAAGCAATAGATCAATTTTAGTAGATTTACATGCTTTACTAACCCTATTCTCACTAATGCAATGATCTATTGAAGTGTTGTGTCACAGGTAATAGGTGCATAATTTAACACACACAACCTTGCAAGATAGTATATATTCCAACACCATCAACTATTTGAATGCTATAGATGCAAATAAATTAAGGTTATTTATATCCTTGCTAGTTCAAATGAATTTAACTCCTTTGGTTGGGAGACCAATTTAACAAGAAGTTGGAAACACTGACTTTTTATGAACTCCTTGATAATCAAACAAGGATATAAGACATGTAAAATCTCTACACAAGAATTGAAAGAATAGAAATTGAATCTTCCTTCAATAATTGCAAGGGACTAATTGAAATGAATTAAACTTTATTACCACAAGTGAGACAAAAACACTTATCTATTATTGATTTTAAAATAATAGTACATTCGAGTCCATGTTGCAGTTGTGATCAAATTCTAAAACTAGGAATAACAATAATGATAATAATATTGTCACATGGTCTTGGAATCCCTATTTATATCAAATCCAAGGGATGCATACAAGCTTCAGACCAATGTGTCTCTTCATAACTAAAACCTAATCCTAAGATCAACAATTGAACATCATAGTTACAATTAAGGAATGTTTTACAACCTTGTTTGAAAATGGTTTTCGACTACTGGGGTTCATAATAATAATTTCTAGAAGATCATTTTTTATTTGTCTAAGATAACTTAAAAAATGATTTTGTGTAAGATCATCATAGTCTTTTCAATCACATATTCATCCATATAGTCTTTTTGATAATGGATATTGTTAAGTTTTAGGATAGCTTCAAATGTAATAGAACTCTATGTTGTATGTATTTTCCAAATGCAACAATATCTCTTTCATTTATATTGGGAATGAGGCTAGGAGAGACATGTCCCTTCATGGGACATGTCTATTTGAATTATTATTTATAAGAAAGGACATTCCTCCTCCCATTAATTATAATTTAATTAATCTTATATTGTTTCATCAATCAATTATTAATTAAGAATAATATAATAATATAATATTAAATATTGAATTTCATATCATTAATAATAATATAAAAAATATATTATATTATCATTAATCAACATATATTAAATGTATTCTAATGATCATATGACTAAAGCTACAAACATTAACACTCCCTCTTAGCTAGGGAGGATGATCAAGAAGAATGGGTAGTGGTCTCCTGTGTCAACACTTATGACCCTCACCATAGCTATACAAAACATCAACACTCCCTCTTAGCTAGGTAGGATAAATCAATCCAATGTCAACACTTTTATGACACTTGATAACATCAATCATATGATGTAAGCAATAAAATCATCATCCTCATGATTTAATCAATAGAAACATAGTCTCAAGATGTGGATTGCCTCCATCGATTATTATATCTATAAGATCTCAGGTGGATTGCCTCCATCGATAATTCTATCCACAAGATCTTAGGTGGACTGCCTCCATCAGTGATTCTACCCACAAGATCTCAAGTGGATTGCCTCCATCGATGATTCTATCCACAAGCTCCCAGGTGGATTGCCTCCATCAATGATTCTATCCACAAGCTCTTGTGTGGATTTCCTCCATCGGTGATTCTATCCACAAAATCATGAGTTGAGTGGATTTCCTCCATCTGTGATTCTATCCACAAGCTCTTGTGTGGATTTCCTCCATTGGCAACTCTATCTACAAACTCATGAGCTTTAGAGTGGATTGCCTCCATCGGTGATTCTATCCACAAGCTCTCATGTGGATTGCCTCCATCGGCAATTATATCCACAAACTCATGAGATTTAGAGTGGATTGCCTCCATAGGCGATTCTATCCACAAGTTCCTAGGTGGATTTCCTCAATCGGTGATTCTATCCACAAGATCTCATGTGGATTGCTCTCATGTGGATTGCCTCCATCAGCGATTCTAGTCACAAACTTACGAGCTTTAATGTAGATTGCCTCAATTGGCAATTCTATCCATAATTTCCCTGGTGGATTTCCTCAATGGACGATTCTATCCACAAGCTCTCGTGTGGATTTCCTTCATTGGCAATTCTATCCACAAACTCATGAGATTTAATGTGGATTGCCTCAATCAGCAATTCTATCCACAAGTTCTCAGGTAGATTACCTCAATCAGTGATTTTATCCACAAGCTCTTGTGTGGATTGTCTCCATCAACGATTCTATCCACAAAATCATGAGTTTTAATGTGGATTTACTCAATCAGAGATTCTATCCACAAGTTCTATCTATTATGATCTATTTTTGCCATCACAAGATGTCTATCATAATAGAAGGTCAAGTTATTTTAAGATCGTTACCTTTCAATAACTCTTACAAATACAAGTGATAATCATTTGGAAGTTGTCACTTCCTCATGATCTACACAGGGGGAAGGCCCATTAAAAATATGGAGTCACACACATTAAATCGATCATGCCTCAACACAGAGGGTTAAAATAAGGGATTTCACCTCAAACTTCTCTCACAGAGAAGAACTCATTGAGAAGATATTAATCTGTTGATCATCCAAGATTGCTTGAGATGAACCGACAGACTCCCTCTGAGTCTGATATCAATCTTCATAGCTCCTCATCCAAAGTTACCTCTAAAGATCCAAACTCCCTCTAAAAACAATTTCTTTTTCTTCTGTCCTGAAGGTATGTCAGGAGAGATTACAAATAGCTTATAAACTAAACTATCTCATACGAAAATACCAAATATAGAAGCATGCAAGATTTCACTAGCCAATATTATAGCATAAATTTCAAACTCAATAATTCATGTGCATTAATAAAACATGGAATACTTATCTTAAGTTTCAAATATTTTCTTTTATAAGGTGACCCCATAGGAAATATAACCTCTCATCAAATTTTGAAGTTGTTTGTTGAGGACACGCTGTAGGAGATCATGAAGTTATTTGTGCTAGCCATGACGACAACCTTCATGTAGAGTGACAACCTAGAGTGGATGATCACCATTTTCTCAATCTCCACTAGGGATGGTTCAAATGGAAATTTAACATTGGTTATTATTCCCCCCATAATGTATAATTCCCACTCTTATATCATTGAACAATACTCATGTCTTCTTGTTAAATGACTTGATTTCTCCAAGAGAGGTGAAACTCTATAATTAATTATTTTTTTCCTATAAAGAGACACACTTCCTTGAATACATTCTTATTTGTTAATGCTTGACCACAATCATAAAAAATTAATATATCTCTTTACTAAAAGCCACTTTCAGGAATTTCACATAGATCCATACACAGTCTGTCATAAATTTTCAACCCAACCCTATCTCTCCAATCTCTCTAGTGGGATTCTTCAATTTTTTTTTCACCAACATATCCAAAATCTAGAAAAATCCAATGGTGAATTTGTGTGATATGGTCCCTTTACTAAGACTGTATTGTATGAGACAATCACACATTCACCATCAAAAAAATACTCTCTTACATTTGTAGTCTGGCTCGAATACCGTGTTAAGTTTTAGGATTTCTGAAAATTTAATAGCACTATATTTCGTATGTGTTTCCCAAATGCAACAATATCTCTTTCATTTATATTGGGAATGAGGCTATATGGTGCATGAACACCTAGGCTAATCTCCAAGCTAGTTTAAATTTTTTCTTGTACTGACCTTATCCAAGTCAATAGAGTTCACCTTTTGACCTTAGAAGGTCTTGCATGTGTGCTCCTAGGTGGATTAGACTATGCCTAATCCAACCTAGATGTTTAATGCTTTACTAGTGGATAGTGCTAGATCAAGCCTAAGATGGGAAAATGGGTCTTAAAGCCTTTAAGGCTTGGGAAAGGGTGAAAATATGCCTAAAATAGTTCCTAGGATGTTTCTACATCATTCTAGGTCAGTTAGAGACCCTTAGCATTAATTTTTCTCAAAGTTGTCACAATGTTGCTTGACAATATTTTAGCAACTTTTAATGTTGCATGACAACAATTGCAAGAATAGGATTCTCTTCAAAGAATTATTATGGGTTGTTTCCATAATTACCTACAATCAAGGGTAAGGCATATTAAGACATCTTGGATCCCATTTCCTGAAGCAAAGAGTGATGTAATGCAAGTTTGAAAGTGAATAGAAGCAGATAGTTATGGTTTTCAGTGACAGTTGACTTGCATTGTGTTTAAGTGACATTTTATGGATTGAACTATTGGAAATAATGGGAAGTGTTTACTAAGAGGGGATGGGTGAGTCAGTACCTCTAAAACTTTTATCTCTTTTATCCTTTAACCTTTATGTAATCAATTATTTATCCAACCATCTTCTCTATACTATCTTTGTGTAAGACATATCAATTCTTTAACTTAATCAAACATGTAAACATTCATAGAAACATTCATGAAAGTAATTGAATCACAACACATGATATGATATAGTAGAAAACCCCTGTTAGAAGGTACAAACTATGGTGGGGATGGCACCCACAAAATATTCACTATTTGTAGATTGGAAGGGGCTAGTTAAGGCTTACAATTTGATCACTTATGATGATCTACCCTGTTAGGAGTATTATGTGGAGATCTATTAAGATCTAATCTATTAAGATCTTTAGCAACACTATTTAGTGTGCACTCAGTTAAGAGATTTACAATAGGATTGTTAAATCCACCTTCCTTGAAAGGATTTCTTCTATTTTCTACACTTGTTAGAATGCAAATAAAAATACTCATTGACTTGAGTGTATGCAATATAACTATTTTTTATTACAAATTAATTACAATTCACATGTATATATGTATCACCTATTGTGATTGATTAATACATTTCTTTCTCGATAGCCTCTGCTCTTGGTTCTTGATAACCAATTTCATCTTTTGTTGTTCTGCTTCTTGAAACTCTTAGTCTAATCCATAGATGTGCTCGTTGGCTACATTCATCCTCTCATCTATGATATTGAATGATTACAAAATATATTTATAAGATATATTGACCTAATTAAGTTTTATGTATAGCAAAACTAACTCTATGATCACAGGTTTACAACTTGACCTTGATCTCCTAGTATGCATGTTTTCAATTAGTTAGAATGATTAAAAAAATTACAATAATGTTTCTTGTCCCTTAAGTAATGGTTTTAAAAATAAAAAAAAACTTTGTAAATAGAATATGAGTGTTTTATCTGACATGGAAGTTAGATCCACTTTTTCCAAGATGTAACTAACTTTCGGTGTCTGATGCTCGGTTCGCTCTAAAATTAGTTTGACTGTCTTTCAGGTTGCACTATTTTTGTTCTATCGATTTGCACCATGTTTTCTTGTTAGGTTCATCTATTGGTTTCTTTTTGTCAGGTTCCACTTTATCATCTTTGGTTTGTATTTTTAGTTAACACTTCAAAACTACGTCGTCGGTTTCCTCCTTGCTTAGCATTTTTGGTTTGAACTGAAAACTTCACTTTCGGTGTAGTGTAATAGATAGTTTATACAACTTATTTTCTTATTGCATACTAATGGAAAAACTTTATGTTTATCGATTTCCCCCTTTGACATTAGTATCAAAAATAGATATGTGCAGAATACTATCAAAATTTATAGTATGAACACCTTGTATATACCTTAGTCATTTCATGACCCCCCTATGCATATGACAGTATAGTATAATATATGTATGTACATTATACACTTGTCTCTTTATACTATTTCCTCCTTTTCACTATATGCTCTGTCTCTGTACATAGTATTTCCTTTTCCCCTTTTACTGATCTTTGTACATATTAATTTACTTTTTCCCCTTTGTTGATAGTAAGGGAAAAGGTGTATACCCATAGCTTATAAAAAATATGAGAGTGTGAGAATTTGATTTCCTCCATCATCTTCTCCCATTTCTCCTTCAGATGTTCAAGATCCATGTACTCTAGTGTAATCCATGCGTGCATGTCATAGATGATGTCTTCTACAGACATCTCAGGGGTGGTAATAAGTTGCCTTGCTGAACTTAGGTGAGTTTGTAGAAGTGTGAGGTTCAGTAATAGTATGGACTAAATTTTGGTAACCTCCTCTCTAAATTGTGACTCTGCTTCCCAAAGTTCCTGTCTTAACCATTTGATCTCTATAATTTTCTCATAATGCAATTTTATTGTATTTCCATCAGTGGTTAGAATTTGTGCACTTGCAGTTAAACCATATTCACTCTTTGCAATCTTGTCATTGTTATCTTTAGTAAACTTCTCTAAAGTGCATAGATTTTGTATCAAGGAAACAACTTCAGTTATGATTGGATCTAATTGATCTGATAATTCTGAAAGCTTTACCTTATTCTTTTCCACTTCTTGGCTGATCTTTTCTGTCAATTTATATTTAAATTTCTACTCTACTCACTCCTCAATTGCCTTTTCTGCATCAACATTTTTCTTTGTGATTGCTTTGATGAGGATAGAAATTTGATCTAGAAAGGGGGAATTGTGATCAACATCTGTGTTAGTTACAATCTGACTCTAGATGTCCCTTATGTTCTCTAGAATCAATGAATCTTGGTGCTGCTTCTTAAGCTTTCCTTTGGCAGATTCTCCATACTCTTGGAGAGATTAAAAGTCTAGTGTTGTTGGGTCACTTTTTTGTATTTCAATAATCTCATATAATATGACTTCCAACTTCTTCTTCTTTGTTTTCTTCTTCTTCTTTTGTGTTCCATCTGTATACAAAACCATATCCATCTTTTTGGCTTGGTCTGATGTGCTACTAGATGGCTTTTAAGGAGTTGTAGCTTTCTCTTGTTGCTAGGTATTTTCCTATTGGTTTCTTGAGGATGTCTCCTTGTCAACCTTTGGTGTGTCTGCAGCTTCACCTTTAGTGTCCTTTGGCATGACATCAACTATCTTTGCTTGCTCATCCTTCTCTTTTTGCACTTCATCAACATCTTTTATTTGTGCATCTTGCTTGGTGGTATCTCCATCTTTCTGTTCTCCATCGATAACATTTTGTTCATCGGTTGTGTCCTTCTTTTCGCCAATTTTGTCTTTTTTCTCTTCATTACCCTTGTCCTTGGGTATTCTTGCATCAGGCTTGGTGGTCTTCTATTTTTGTGAGATTATATTGATTGCATGAATTAATAGTGGAATTTGGCCTGGTATGTGTACCTGTGCAACATCAATTGTAGTGTCCTATTCATTGGTCTGGTCCCTGGAAATAGTGACATCTTCATCTTTTTGAATTTTATCTGCAGGATCATTGTTGATTGTGTGTGTGATTTTTGTACCTATTAAGAGAGACACAACACTTCAATAGGTCATTCCATTAGTGGAAAACATGGTTAGATGAGCATATAAAGCAACTAATATTGACCTATTGCTTTCTAACTAAGAAGAGTATGATAAGCAACACAATAGCCCTCAGATTATGCTACTATCAATGACATATATGACTTAGCATGAAAGATTTGAGTTAAAACAAGGGAAATGATATGAAAACATGCATATTTAGCTCTAAAAATGAACATAATAACAATGCATTAACATGAAATCTAAAATATGATATGAAGCTATTTTTATTCTAACAGCATAACAATGCAATTTTTACTCTAAAAAAATGAAGGCTTCTTTGTGCTCAAAAACCCCTTCTATTTATAGAAGAATGAGAAGAGAGAGGGGGGACAAGGTGCATTAATGGAGTTGAAAAACTCATTAATCATGTGTAAGAGGAAATAAATGCCAAAGGCATTCAATAGGCATGGTGGAGACATGGACTTAAGGAATCTACATTAATGAGGTATTAATGAGAGCCTTAAAGAAGCATGGGAAGGGTGTAAAAGGGTGGCTTGAGAAAGCGGACTTGAGGAAAGGAATCTTGAGATCACTTGACTTTCTCAAGTGGGTGGAGTCGTTAATCACTCCTTAATGGAATGTGACAACATTAGGAGATGGGTTAGGATGTTTTTTAGGATTAGAATTAGATTAGCATGGGGTGAATGGGTTGGGATAGGTTCAAACCCAGGGTCAAAGTGGTTGAAGTGGGTTAGGTTGGGGGTTTAGAGGAATATCAATGAAATGAATTAAACTTATTTAATTCATTCAGGAATAGGATATTAATTATTTAAACAATTAATTACTTTTTAATAACCAATAGGACTATAGCCAATTTAATTAAATTAATTTGGCTAGGGGAATGGGTTCATTTTCAAGTGAGTAATTGATTTAGGGTTTATTTAGTTCCTTTATGATTAAATATTATAGCCATGTTTGAATTTGATTTGTTTTAATTGGTTTGAATTGATTTGAATTGTATGGCTGTAGTAGTTAATATAATTCAGTGATAAAAATCACCTAGGACATTAAATCTGATTTAAAAAGAATTATACCAAAGTAACATTGTCGTGACATAATTGGGGGTATGATCACACTTAGGGAAAATAGGGTCTATAGTCTGAGTAGACCAAATCCAGGCGGTTACATTTGCCCCTCTTTGAATTGATGTTCGAGCAACACATTGATTCAAAGAAAGTTTTTGATTTTGACTTTAGAAAGATTCAGAATTTTTCTCATGATCGAACGAAATGCCTGATGAGATCAGTCTCACACTTGATCGAACTAAAATGATAGAATTGACTTTGAACTTGATTGTCATCCAAAGGTTAATAAAAGATCTTAAAGATACCAATTCTGAACTTGGTTGTCGTCCACAGATTGATAATAATGATTCTGAACTTGGTTGTCATCCAAAAGCCAGTATAAAGCTTCCAAGAGCTTAATAAGAATTTTTTTAAATGAGGAAACACAAGATATCTAGCTTATGAGAACCAAATTTTTCTATCCAACAGTTCTGACTTAGTTAAGGAAATTGTCATGCCCCTAGTTTGTTTGATAAAAAAGTCAATTTAATGTTGTTTTGAGGAATAATTCAATTGATGATAGTGTGATCATGCCCCCTCAGGAACTAAATCGAAGGAAAAGAATAAAATCCCTCAGTTGAAATAAGGTATCACTTGCATGAAGTGGGTAGGATAAGAAAGAACAAAGTAGAAGAAGTGAAGAAATGGGGGTGTGTTAAAAATAAACACATGAAAACCAAGTTAATTACGTGAAAATGTGAGTAGTGAGATTGATAAAATGATGTCAGACCAAGATTTAAGATAAAATGTGCAATTTGGACGGATTGTTGCAACAAATGGAGCAAATCTGCATTTTTTGGAGCTGTCACAAAAATGGTACTGTACTGCACAAAATACCTTAGGCACCTTTGATTTGGTTCCCGATTGATCAAATAGAGAACAAAAATGTAGTTTTAGTTGCCTGGGAGGAGTTTCAGAACTCCTAAATAACTCAAAAGACCAATATAAGGCTCAAAAATTACCATTTTACTATTCATTTTCACTTTTATCCATAGTAAATCCAAGAACTCTACAGAGAAGATGGTGGTCCCCAATAGGAAGCATCATTTCAAGATGAGGCATCGACATCAATGCCCAATCGACTACCCACCTCAGGTAAGTGCTCGTAAAACTACTTCGTGATTTTTACAAATTTGAATTTTATGCATTTTTATAGCTTTTATAGCCTTTTAAGTGTTGGGTCACATCCAGGATTCCGGGTTGCACCATGTCAAACCCATGTCGCATCTAATATTTCCTAGATCATATTCAATTTTTCCAGATTTCTGCATCGCATCCACGATATCCTGGATCGCATCCTATTTGTCTATTTTTGCCTTGTTTTTAGTTGAATTTTTTCTTTGTATTGTACCCTATCCATTTAGGATCATACCCTACTTTTAGGGGTGCATCTCATATTTCAGGGATCGCACCCTATGATTTCAATCGCATCCTATATTTCCAGGATCACATCTAATAAAAGAGATCACACCCTATCTTTCAAGGATTGCATCTCATTTGTAGACTTAGGAACTTAGCCATTTTGACCTGTTTGCTTGTTGTGGACCTTGAATTACTTAGCTAATTAGGATTCAACATATTTTTTGTAGATAAAATACTAATTTTATCTTTGTATGTGTCAATAACAGGTATATTTTGAGGTAGTTGCTTTTAGAGGCACATATCCAGGTCATGTGCTTGCCTTATCTGGATTATTATCAACTGATGAGCATGCAATAGTAGTCCGTTGTGGATTACGATCTTTGATAGGTTTACCCGAGATAGGGGTAAACCAAGGGTTGTTGATTGCTCTTGTCGAGAGATGGCACTCAGAGCACAATACCTTCCATCTTCCAACTAGGGAGATTACAGTTACTCCTGAGGACGTATGGCAGATACTACATGTTCCAATTATTGGTCATGAGGTGCACTTCAAGGTGATGTCAGTCATGGTGATTGGAGCAGCTCGTTGATATTTTTAGGATGACATTATTGATTGTAGATACCTCTCATGGGACTATATCCTTGATTATTATGGTCGATTATTTGTGTACTTGGCAGGCTTTATAGGTGGCATCTTGATGCCAGACAGAGGTTAGCATTGGTTTTTGGTTAGATGGGTGGACATGCTAGAGCAGATGGTCACCCACAGATGGAGATTTGCATGGGGCAGTTGCATCTTAGCCCATATGTACCGAGAGTTGCACAAGATTGTATATCATTATACTCAGACCATGACCGTAGGTATATTGATTCTTTAGATCTGGGCCTGGGAGCACATCCCTGTTACATGACCAATAGTAGATAGACAACAGGTACCATAGCAGGGTTATGTATATATGTATGCAGGTCCTATTCAGTAGCCCCATTTGGGCAAGGTAGAGTACTGGCAACAACTCTTTGATGATATGACTAAGGTCGTATGGCGACCATATTTAGATTGTGAGGAGTGGACCTGAGATGATCAAACTGTGCCATTTTTATTCCAGAGTAGGTACCTCATTGGGAGGAATAGATATGTTGCAAAGTGGTTTGTGCACTCCCAAGTTCTGAGATAGTATGGCTAATGGCAGAGCAGGACACAGGACACTACTGTATATGCCCAGATCTGAGATGAGGTGCCATTGTGGGGTGCCCAGCTGATTTATGAGACCGCCCACTAGGAGATCAGAGACATGGTTGGGGTAGATTGGGATCTCTACCTAGATGTTGTAGATGGAGGTTGTTTGGATGGTTATATAGTAGAGATGCTTCAGCATCCTTTTCCTCATTTCACAGTGCCAAAGGAGGTCATTCCTCATATAGAGGAGCCACTAGATTATGATCTTGATGATCATCTCGCCAGAGGGAGAGGAGGAGCTCATAGAGACAGTGGTGCTAGTAGGCATGGAGGGAGAGACGGAGGCCAAGATGGAGGTCAAGATGGGAGATGTCCTCCTCTAGATGAGGGGGATGATGGTGGAGATGACAGGGGTGGTAGTGCTATGGGTGGCCACGTAGATGTTTACAGTGGGAGTGGAGAGGGTCGGTGCACGTGATTTAGATTTGTTTCTCCTTGGATAGATCTAGGTCCATTACTTATAGGAGATCAGCAGAGGCAGTAGAGGAAGTAGAAACAGAGACAGCCTGATAGATCACAGGACAGATCTCAGGATATGCCTTTGGGACAAGATTCTGGTAGGGGTTCTGGTAGGGATGGAGATCCTCTATCGCAATGTGAGTGGGAGAGAGAGAAGATCAGGACATAGATCACACCATTAGAGGTCAGGCTTATGACATTAGATGCTTTACTAGCAGATAGAGATGCACAACTTGAGTGGCTAAGGATAGAGTGAGACATACAGGCCCATACAACTTTTCACTAGGGCCAGAGGGCCACTTATTATTATGCTCTTTATCATGTAGTGGTGCCAGAGGGGTAGAGAGATGTGTCATTTTCATGGTCGGCCTAGAAGTCAAAGGGGGTGATGTTTCCACCTCCTCCATTTGTACCACCACCTCCTCCTCCTCCAGGTCAGGGAGAGGGGGGTAGCCAGAGCTGATGTTGTATTTTTTTACACATGTATATTGTATATCTGGATCCTTCTAAGATCCTTATTTTGTACATGACACACACACACACACATATATATCTGATTCTTTTTGATCCTCTAACATGATGATACTCTTTATGTAGACTTGTGTCATATTTTGATCTTTGTATCATGTTTGGAGATATATATCAGATGTAATTGTTCCTGATTCTAACATGTTTCATGATTACTTTTTGCTTTGATAGATTTATTTGCACATGTGATGATACCTTGGTCATATGATGAGTTAGATTTAGATGATGACATCATTTATACATTTTTTGATTTTATCAGTGATATAAATATGTTTCAAATGATTCTATGTGAATATGAAAATGCATGTTTTTGAGTTTTTCTTATGCAATTTTTAAAATGTATGGATACACTTAGGATGTAAAATGAAAATGCTTTGTTTTGATATTTTCCCTCTGTCTCATTTTATGCATGCAAAATGTATGCTATGGATGTGCAACGATATAGATATCAGTGGTAGTAAATGGATGTAATTTTAACTTGGATTTAAAAGAAGAAGATAGAAATCATTTTTGAGCACAAATTCTTGTGTTATGCTATTGTTTTGAAAATGAATCATGCAATCTCTAAATGTAACTATATGTAGACTCTTAGGACTTGTCACTAATTTTGCAAATATTGTAACCTTTTATCATCATTAGGCACTTTTTGGAACAGATACCACTGGATAGTACAACCATCACTAATACCCACTGATATTATGAAAGTATAAATACTATGTTGTATTGGAATGTCAGAAATAGACTTAGGCATCAAGGCATAGAAGCCAAGACAACAAGATAGTTACCTTCCTTTTACTATATACCAGATTCTGTGTAAGGAAAGATATTGGACCCACAATGACCTTGAAAATTCATATCCTTGGGTACATTATGCTTCGTATACCTTAGCGAGAATCTGATTTTAGAAAATAGACAAGGAAATTGGTCCAACCTCACCGTAGTTTACACATAAAAAAGATTGAGATATATGCTGCTATCCACCCATAGTGGCAGCCCTTACCATAAATGTCCAAGTTAGGTGAAATTTATAAGATCATTTGGAATAATCACCATACATAGAAAACCAATAAAATGTTATGTCCCCCATTCTTGCGATTCTTTGTCTTTGCACAGACATCATGGAGTAACTCAGAAGATATAACAATCATCAATTATGAATCAATCAAATAAAATTCATAACTACTTAGATGGCCCTAGTGAAAACATCATGGGTTTATAAAAGAGTCATAATCAAACCAAGATCAAACTGTGTTTTAAGGTAGTATTGAGAAATACTATTGATTCATTTTTCAAGTGCAGTAGAGATTCAACAATCAAAAAGTTGGAATTCAAGCAATATGTGTTCCATGTCTATGTACAACTTTCTTCTTGTTTGCAATCCAATGTAGGTCATAGGAACATCGTTCATGTTTGTGCCATCCTTGCTTTATGAAAGTGATAGTTTGGTGCAAGTATCAAGAGGTATCATATCATGAGACAAACCAGCCTATGCCAACCTAGCAGACGTAACTTATCAGACTGGCAAAGATGCCCTCAGTACAGAATGACTTGATCCTAAGATAGAAATGTAGACAAATCCCAAGCGAGGATAAGATAGTTTTAGGAAATGAAGTCAACATTTTAGCATAGGTGTAATCATGAAGGCTTAGTATCAACAATGCATTGATAGATGGAGCACAAAACACAAGTGATGCCTGATTTCTAGGTTTTCACCACTTGGCAAGACCTTTTATTTCTTTTTGCGACCAGGATGCCTGTTTTACCAGGTTGTCATCAAGGCACTTTTTTCTTTTTCAATTTTTTTTGTTATTTTTGCTTTTTTGAATGTTTTTGTAGTATCAAGGCACCTTTTTTCCAGGTTTTCACCAAGGATGCCTTTTATTTAGGAATTTTTCCATTGTTTTTTAATTTCTTCAGGATCAATTTTATGAATGTTTTTGGTATTTTCTAAGAACTATTTCACTGTATAGGTTCTGCTAGCCGAACATCAAGCGTAGAACCACTTCAGATGTAGAGTATTGATAGGATCTAGAAGAACCTCTCCCTCAGGTTTAGCCAGTTGATAAGCTCCAGTCCCAAAAGTAGTAGTGATAACATAAGGTCCCAGCCAATTAGGTTCAAACTTTCCTTTTTGTTCTTTGTTGGGATGGTTCTTAGGATTCTCCTTTAAGACGAGATCCCCCACTTCAAATTTTCATGGTTTGACCTTCTTGTTGTAGCCTTTGGACATACGTGCTTGGTACACCTTTAGATGATCAAATGCTTGTTTTCTATACTCATCTAGTAGGTCTAAAGAATTCACCCTATCTATGCGGTATTTCTTATTAGTAACAAGACCTTGTAAAGATATCTGCAAAGATGGGATTGCAACCTCAATAGGTAGTACTACTTCAGCACCATATACTAGAGCAAATGGTGTGGCTCCAATTGGTGTTCTGATGCTTGTTTTGTAGGCCCATAGTGCCAGATTTAGTTGTAGATTCTAGACTTACATTTTGGTGTAGAATTTTGAAAATATTCTTATTGGACACCTCAGCTTGTCCATTACCTTGAGGGTAATAGATTGAGGAGCAGTGTTGAGTGATGTGGAACTATTCACAAAGGTCATCAATGCCTTGATTTTTAAATTGGCCCCCATTGTCTGTTACAATTGAAGAGGGTATCCCATATCTATAGATAATGTAGTTTAGAATGAACATAGCCACCTGTTTGCTAGTGGCTTTGATTAGCGGCATGGCCTCAACCCACTTCATAAAATACTCAGTGGTTGTAATGATGAGCTTGTGTCCATTTGAAGAATTGGGATATATTTGTCCAACCAAGTCAAAGGCCCATTGCTAAAATGGCCAATGTGTAATAAAAGTTATAAGTTCTCTGGCAAGAGCATGGATGATATTTCCATGTGTCTGGCATTTAAGACATGTTTTTGAAAACTGAATAGCATCTTTTTCCATGGTAGGCCAGTAATATCCTAATCTGAGCAGTTTCTTAGCCAATAAAAAGTCATTTGAATGTGATCCACATACACCTTCATGGACTTATTTTAATGCAAGATCAAACTCTTCAAGTTCTAGACATCTAAGAAGTGTACCGTTGAGACTTCATCGATATAAGTTATCAGTTATGAGGAAATAACGCGATGCTATCCTAATCAAGGCTCTTTTCTCATTTCTGGATAGATTGTTAGGAATAGTTTGGTCAGTGAGATAGGCAATGATATTGGCATACCGAGATTAGTCTAGGGTGTTCAAAGCACATATTACTTGGTATTTAGGAGTATCAAAAGCAGGATAGGATAGTTCTTCCACCAAGAAGTCATAGCAGAATTAATGTTCTTCTAGTTGTAACATGGACACCAATGTAGCTGTAGTATCTACAAATTTTTTCTCCGTTATGGGTACCTGATGGAATGTGATGAAGACAAATTATTTCTTTAAGTCATCAACTAGTTGCTTGTAGGGTGTCAACTTTTCATCTTTTGTCTGGTAATCTCCATTAACTTGATTGATAACGAGATGGGAGTCACCATACACGTGTAACTCTATAATCTTCCACTCCATGGAAAGCTTAAGACCATTGACCAGTGCATCATATTATGAAATGTTTTTCATGCATGGGAACATCAATTTGTAAGACTTGGGTATCTTGTAGCCTTGAGGAGTTATGAATAGAACTCCTACCCAGAGCTTTGTTGCGTAGAAGAACCATCAAAGTACATCTTCCATGGGTACATAGTTAGATGCATAATGGTCTCATCAGGAAATTCAATATTTAAAGGCTCATCATCTTGAAGTGGTGAATCAGCTAGTTGTTCTACGAGGACTTGTCCTTTAATAGCCCTCCTATCTATATACTCAATGTCAAATTCACTTAGAATGAGGACCCATTTTGCCAGAAGTCGTGTTAATGTTGTTTTTATTAAAAGGTATTTCAGGGGATCAATCTTAGAAATGAGCCTGACTGTATGTGAGAGCATGTAATGTCTTAATTTTTGTGATGTAAAGATGACTGCTAAGCATGCTTTCTTAATAATTCTATAATTGAGCTCATAGGAGACTAATGTTCTACTAATATAGTAGATAGCTCTTTCTTTCTAAGTTTCATCTTCTTGCACTAGAAATACTCCTAGTGATGTAGCTACAGCTGAAATATATAAGAGTAATGGATTTCCCTGAATAGGCGCCATAAGAATAGGAGTAGCCAAGTAACCTTTTAATTCCTTAAAGTTGGCTTCACAGTTTTCATCCCATTTGAAGGTGACCCCTTTATGTAGTAATTTGGTAAAGGGTTGTGCTTTGTCAGCAAGTTGTGACATGAACCTCCTGATTGATTATAGTCTCCCTTGTAACATCCTCATTTGACTGATGTTGCATGGAGGAGTCATCTCTAGAATAGCTTTGAATTTTGTAGGATCTACCTCAATTCCCTTTGCTGAAACTATAAACCTTAAGAGTTTTCCTGATTGGACTCCAAAGACACATTTCTTTGGATTGAGCCTAAGTTTAAATTTCTCTATTCGATCCAATATCTTTCTTAAGTCAGCAATGTGAGTGCTCCTTTCCTTTGATTTGGCTAAGGTGTCATCCATGTAATCCTCCACGTTTTTATGTATCATATCATGGAATATAGTAGTCATTTCTCTTTGATATGTTGCACTGGCATTCTTTAACCCAAATGGCATGACGTTCCAGCAAAAGGTGCCACATGTGCATGTAAATGCAATTTTCTCTTGATCCTCGGGGGCAATTTTAATTTGATTATAGCCTAAGAAACCATCCATTAAGGAATACATTTGGTAGCTTGTTGTGAAGTCTATGATCATATCAATGTTAGGTAGCTATAAGTCATCCTTCGGACATGCCTTGTTTAAATCCTTGAAGTCCATACAGATCCTGATAGATTTATTGGATTTCGACACAGGGACCACATTGGAGATCCATCTTGCATAGAGAATGACTCTCATAAATCTGGCTTTCAACAATTTCTCTAGCTCCGCTTTTACTAGTAGTGCAACATGAGGATGCATCTTTCTAAGTTTTTGTTTCACGGGCTTGATCCTGAGAGCTATAGATAAGTGGTGCATTATTAATTCAAGATCCAGTCTAGGCATATCTGTATAAGACAATGCAAAGTTGATCTCCTTCTCTTTCAGGAACTCTATGAACTATGTCCTTTCTTCTTTTGACAAATATTGTGCTATGTGTACTATTTGAGGGTCTTCAATTGTGCCCAAATTAATTGGTTGTGTTGGTTCCATCAGAACTAAAGACCTTTCTTGAAAATGTTCAAGGAGGATATCAAGAATCTCATCCTTTGGCACCTCTGAGAGGTTTTCACCATCGGATAGGTCTTTTGTTTTTACTTTTTTAGGATCTGACACTGCCACAATGTGGTTTTCATCATTAGTCCCCTTTTTCTTTTTCTTTTTCAATTTTTGATTGAGAAATCTAATATCCTCCTATGACATGTTCTTGATCCTTGCATTGGTGGAAGAAGGGTAAGGTTCACAAGCATTGAGATAGCAAGCCAAGGTGTAGTCATTGGGAAAGTCAAGGATAGGAGTAGGATTTGTATTAGTCCAATCAATTAAGTTTGGGTTTATCAAAGACAAGGAATCAAACTCTAGGAAGGATAACATCATGTTAGCATCATGACCATTAACTGACATGACATGTTTTTTTGAGTTAATTTCTTTAATGTGTAGACCAATAAGAGTGAGATCATCATAAAAAGGGTCATTGTTAGTTATATGCAGTCCAAACTCTAGTGACTCATCAGTGGAACTATCATCTTCATCACTCTATAAAAGGAGGCTTCTTTCTTGTCACCTCTGAACTTCTTCTAGACTTAGGAAAGCACCAGTCTCTCCATCCATGATAGGGAGAAGGAAATCTTCCCGTGCTTCAGGAATATCAGCATTGTTGGGAGTAGTGTTAGACTGTTCACGAGTAGCTGAGGGAGCCGCAAACATGTGAATTGTATCTATTTCAATATCTTCTATGGCGACAGATAGCTCACCCCATTCATAATCATGAGAGTCAGTGACCTCATCATCAAATCTATTTAAGTATTCAACAATAGTTATTTGATGTACCTGATTAGCTACCTATGGATCAAAGTGTGATAGATCAAGAAAATGGGTGATTGTTACCAACTGCCCCCAGTTAGGATGTAAATCCTATTGTCGGGGTGTGAAATCTATAGCTGTTGCTATCAATGGTATCTCTAAATCATCTGTTGTTGAGTCTCCTACCTCTTGAATGGGAGGTTGTGCTAACAAAGGGGTCTGAAGATCTTGTGGTACCTCAAAGCTTGGTACATAGTGTTCTCCTTGACAGTTGGGATTATTTGTGCCAAAATGTAATAACCTTTCATAAGGCCATGGTTCTAGTACTATCTCATCTTTTTCATCACTCCCTTTGTCAGAGGTTGGACTATCTTTTGAAGCAGGTTTGTCAGTTTTAATATTAAAACCCAGTCCTATTTTGTCTCTGGTATTCCTAAATTCCATGTGTACAGGTTTAATAAGTCCTCTTTCTATGTCATTCAGAGGTCCTTTTCCTTTGTATCCCATTTTCTTGATGAGATCGTATCATTTTCCATACTGGTGCAGGGATATTTCCACATGTTTGACTTCAGCTTCTGTCAGTTCTCCTTTGTAAAGCCAGTCCAAGACTGTCTGCTCTTCTGTGTTATCTAAAGAAGATGTGGATGCTTTAACCATGCCCATGCCTTTGTGAACTTCTAGTTCCTTTGATGTAGTAGGTGTGAAAGATGAGGAGGGTCTACCATAGGATCTTGGTGATATGGGTAATTCTATCAGTGAGGGAGTTAGGTTCAGCTTGTATTATCCCATACCTATTTCTTTAAGTTTTAAGGTTTTGCCAAAGCTCTTCATAACCATGTCCTTGGTAGTCTTAGGAGAAATTTCATCCATAGCCTCCTTGTTATGCAGGATCACACTACCTACTTTGATATTATTACAAGTATAGTTAGCATCTGTAGGAATAGTTACTTCCACCCCATTATGTGGGAACTTTATGCACTGGTGGTAAGTAGATGACATAGCTTGCATTTTGTGAATCCATGGTCTTCCCAACAGGATGTTGTAGGCTAAGGGTAGATCTAGAACTTGACATGTGACATTCCTCTCAATTGGTCTGACTCTGATAGACAAAAAAATAAGACCTTTAGAGGATCTTTCTTCCTCATCATAAGCTCTGATAGTTATTTTGCTTCTAGAGTCAATGGTTTGTTCTGAAAGACCCAATTTCTTGATCAGATTAAGTGTATAAATGTTCAATCTTGTGCCTCCATCTATCAATACACACCTAACATAGGATTTATGATTAATGAGGACTTCAATATGGAGGGGTTGATTATGTGGATGTGTCAATGACTTATCATCCTCTTCAGAAAAGGAGAGGTAATGTGGCATTGAGATGTGATTGACCATCACTTGGAATTTGTCTATATCAATATCCTTTGGGATGCTAGCAGTATGTAGGGCTTGTTCTAGGATTTCCCTATGTACTGTGGATATTTTGAGAAACTCAAAAATGGAAATTTTGGTAGAGGTTCATTGCAATTGGTCTACCAAGTCATACTTTGCTCTAGGAATAGTAACCATGTTTTTTGCCGCTGGTTTAGGGATATTAATAATAGGAACCTTGGACGTTGATGCTAGTTTTAAGGAAGAATTGGGTCCTTTGATCATGACCTGTGCTTGGCTCCGTGTCACTGCATTCAAGTGGAATAAAACACCTTTGATTGTGACCACATTAATTGATTCAGTTTTAATGTCTAGCATATTGATCACATTATCATTGTTGGAATAGGTGTAGTTTACTTCATTACCTTTTCCTTTGGATGTTTCCCCTTTGTCATAATTAGGGAATGGTTTATTGAATGTTGTATGATCTTCATTGGTAGTGTGTTTTTCCACTTTTATCTTACCTCCTTCAATGAGGTCTTGAATGACATGTTTAAGATTAAGGAAATTATTAGTCTTATGTGCTTTGTTTTTGTGAAAGACACAATAGAAGTTATAATCCCACAACCTTGGTTTGACAGCTGGTTCCCATGGTTTGGAATCTGAGATTGTGACAACTTTTTTGTCTAGTAGTGTCTTCAAAATAGTCTCGAGAGGCTCTCCCAAAGGAGTAAATGTTCTTTGAGGTTTTGAAGTCCATGTCCATCCCTTGCTATTATCATTGTTTACTTTGGGTATGGGAGTCATTAGCTTGGCATCCTTGCTTGCTTGCATATTGTTGGTTAAATTGAATACTTTAGGTTTATGAAAAACATTGGATGCATCTACTATGCCATCACTGACAACATTTTTGTTCTATTTCCACCATTTAGGTTTGGAGTTGGAGTTGTTTGAATTTTTTTCACTCTAGAGAGTGATCTCCCCATTTCTAACCATAAATTCTTTGATACAGAGGGCATTTTTAATCATCCTGTTGAAACTAGGGGAATCTTGCATTTGCAATACGTAGTTCAATTCCAGTACCATGTTATTGAAAAAGATTTCCATCTTCTCTAATTTAGGGATAGCTCTCAAGTACTGTGCAAAGATTCTCCTCCATCTTTAAAGATAGTGTGGAAATGATTCACAAGTCTTTTGTTTATTATTACATAGATCCATCATAGTCACATCATGTTGGATGTTGTAGGAGTAATGTTGAATAAATTGTTGAATTAACTCCTCAAAATTTTTGACCTTGGGCGTGAGTTTTGAGAACCACTCCAAGGCATTGCCTCCTAGACTTCCAGGAAAAAGCCACATGAGGTAAGTGAGTTCATGCATGTATTCTATGCTAAGAGCACAAAACTCTTGAACATGGTCATGTGGATTGGTCTCTCCTATATACTTGTCTTATTTTGGCCATGCCACATTGGGAGGGAATGGAACCATAGTGATACTCTTGTCAAAAGAAAATAGACAAATGGTGTCCAAAGAGTATTTTGTTTTAGGCTTTGCCTTCTCCTGTTTGAGCATTGTAAGTTCCGTTTGTATTAAATTGAGTTTCTTAGCAAGAATAGATATAGGATTTCTATACATTTGTGGAGAGTCTAGATCAAGTAGGGAACTGTGAGATGTTTCTCCTTGAAAGTGTGGTGATTTAGGAGGTACTTTTGATCCTTTAGAGGTGTACTTGTTTCATCTTGTGTTAACCATGAAGTTGTGTCTCAACTCCATCAAAGTTTCCTGAGAGTGTCAGGTAGTATCTTGAATCGTTCAAGTGAGTGTGTCTAGGTGGAAGTATCATTTGAGTTTTGGTGGAAGTAAATGATTCCAGCATCAAAGGTTTAGAATGACCTGATAGTGAGCTGGGAACCAAGTTGTTGTAAGAAGCGGATAGACCACATGAATTGAGATAGATTATGAGAAACTGACCAGACATGCAAGGTGGAATTTTTGAAAAAGTTTTTTGATTTAATGATAGGGAGACTAGAAAAGACAACAGGGACAGAATAAAGAGCCAAAAGGGTATCCAAATAAACTAAGACTTTCTAAGAAACTATTCTGCAAGTGCCCACTATCCTAGATACGAGCTCCCAGATGCGAGCCTAGAAATACTAGATGCGAGCTACTGACGACCCTAGATGCGAGCTTAAATACCAGATGTGAAAATGTGCTAACTAAATGCGAGCTAGGATACCAGATGCAAGCCTAGATACTATATATGATTCAAGAAATCCAGGATGCAATTTTATGATGTCTCTGTCAGATTTGATCAGTTTTGAAAAGTTTGTTTTGGAAGTGCGTGAAGTTCATCTAAATGCAATTTTACATTCTAAGACTTGTCAGTGAATGTAAACACATGTGTGGACCCAGATTTGAAATTTTTTTTTGTTTGAGGATATTATCTTTTTTAATGATTTTTTAGGAATGTCAAACAGATTTGCATTGTTAGGAGGGTGAAACAGACACACATCTTATCCCTATTTTCTAAGTGGAGGATGAAAATCTTTGATCACTGACTTAAGCACACACTCAAATGCTAATCACAATATAGCCATCATAAAGCATGCAATGACTCTAGTCATGATGCTGTATTAGCCAACTCAAAATAAAAGTGAGGGCACGATATGATGAGTGTCTTGGGGCAATTACTTTTTGCCTTGCACAAATATTATCACCCTTTTAGGGGTGAATCAGGAATTCTTTTAGTTGAAATGTTGTCTATTATTGGGCAATCCATTCAAAACCATCCCCCATAGAATTGCACAAGGAAAAATTGAGGCATATATCCCTAGGATTACTTAAGTATATGTAGTCTCGCAAGCAAGATTTAAGTGGCTCCGCTCTACACATATCCAAGAATGTTCAAGGAATGATGTCAAAATTCTATTTATAAAACTGGATCTATTTTCTGAGGCTTTGGCCTATGAGGAAGCAATTATTTATAGTAAGTTGGAAGGGTTGGAATAAAACTTGTCCTCACTTGGGTCATTCCCGGGATATTTGTTCCTCAACCGGTAGGCCCTCTACTACTAAATAAGCTTATAAAGGATTGTGAGCGTAGGACGTCTAGAATTTTGATTCCTCTGAAGAAGAAGAGCATACTCTCCTAATCCATGTTGTTTTATCCCAAAATAGATTCAAGAAAATAGTTCATTCCCTCAAGCAATGTTGTGCTTGATTTAAGATGTTCCTATTTAATGGAAAACAGAATGCATGAAAGTAAAGTTTGCTTTGTTCAATTAATCCACAATCTTAAGTGAATAGCTTGTTCAATTTCTAATTCCCAAATTTAGAAAGTGTGCTTGTTCAATTAATCCACAAATTTAGTGCTTTGTTTGTTTAGTTACTGATCCAAATTGAATTAAACGATTGAACTTGTTCATTGAGCCACAAAATTTTAATTCTTTGATTGTTCAGTTTCCAATCCAAATTGAAATTTAGTTTTGTTTTCTTGGTTCAGTTATCTCCAAATTCCTTTCAACCCATAAATTGAGGTGTGAGTTTCTGATTTTCCTTAAAAAGGAAAAGAGTGTAATCCTCTAGTCAGTTTAGCAGAAGATTGGAAAATGTTATTAGTGTCAAAAACATGTAAAAACAGAGGTCAAGATGGGGGTTGGGCAACCTGAAAAACCACGTTAGTATTCTTGATTTAAATCCCAAGAAAAACCTTTGATGGCAACCTACAAACACTAGTTAAGCTGTGAAAAGGCCAAAGAAATCAAGCACGCAAACGCTAGTGGTTAGGTAATGATGTTCACAAAACATTTCACCAGATGTGATCCTAAAATAACAGGATGTGATATCGTATACTGTATGCGAGCCTTTGTCACTAGATGTGACTAAATGTTCCCCAGATGCGGTCCTAAACCAAAAATGATGGGGAAATCCTGGATGCGAGCCTCATTTTTTTCAGTACAATGGTGTATCCTGGATGTGAGCCAAAATGACTAGATGTGATTCTGGACCTAAAAATTGGGAGGAAATATTAGTGAAATATTAGTGAAAATGAGGTCAAAAAGGGACAAATTTTGAATCCTACCCCATGGTGGGTGCCAGAAATGTGTGTGTGATTTTTGTACCTATTAAGAGAGACACAACACTTCAATAGGTCATTGCATTAGTGGAAAACATGGTTAGATGAGAATATAAAGCAACTAAAATCAACCTATTGCTTTCTAACTAAGAAAAGTATGATAAGCAACACAATAGCCCTCAAATTATGCTACCATTAGTGACATATACGACTTAGCATGAAAGATTTGAGTTAAAACAAGCTAAATGATATGAAAACATGCATATTTAGCTCTAAAAATGAACATAATAACAATGCATTAACATGAAATCTAAAATATGATATGAAGCTATTTTTATTCTAACAGCATAACAATGCAATTTTTACTCTAAAAAAATGAAGGCTTCTTTGTGCTCAAAAACCCCTTCTATTTATAGAAGAATGAGGAGAGAGAGAGGGGGACAAGGTGCATTAATGGAGTTGAAAAACTCATTAATCATGTGTAAGAGGAAATAAATGCCAAAGAAATTCAATAGGCATGGTGGAGACATAGGCTTAAGGAATCTACATTAATGAGGTATTAATGAGAGCCTTAAAGAAGCATGGGAAGGGTGTAAGAGGGTGGCTTGAGAAATTGGACTTAGGAAAGGAATCTTGAGATTCCTTGACATTCTCCAGTAGGTGGAGTCCTTAATCACTCCTTAATAAAATGTGACAACATTAGGAGATGGGTTAGGATGTTTTTAGGATTAGAATTAGATTAGCATGGGGTGAATGGGTTGGGATAGGTTCAAACCCAGGGTCAAAGTGGTTGAAGTGGGTTAGGTTGGGGGTTTAGAGGAATATTAGTGAAATAAATTAAAATTATTTAATTCATTCAGAAATAGGATATTAATTATTTAAACAATTAATTTATTTTTAATAATCAATAGGACTATAGCCAATTTAATTAAATTAATTAGGATAGGGGAATGGGTTCATTTGCAAGTGAGCAATTGATTTAGGGTTTATTTAATTCCTTTATGATTAAATACTATAGCCATGTTTGAATTTGATTTGTTTTAATTGGTTTGAATTGATTTGAATTGTATGGCTATAGTAGTTAATATAATTCAGTGATAAAAATCACCTAGGAAATTAAATTTGATTTTAAAAGAATTTGCCAAAGTAACATTTTCGTGACATAATTGGGGGTATGATCACACTTAGAGAAAATAGGGTCTATAGTCTGAGAAAACCAAATCTAGGTGATTACAGTGATGTCAATAATTTTATTGTCCATAGTGTTGTCCATAGTAGTGTTTGACCATGTCTCATCAACAACATCCATATTCTTGTTGCATGTAGTGTCCAAATCTACATCAGTGATGGTAATTCAGTCGGTGATCTGAGTATCCTGATCATCCTTGGTCTCTTGATTCTTGGTAAGAGCTCTTTGTGGATCAGGACTTATATCCTTTTTATGAATATCAAATATTTTTCTCTATTCAGATTCACTCTTTCTGTCTAGGTCCAGTAGATGTCCTTTAAGAACTTGGTAGGCTCTCAACTTTGGTGAGAACTTTTTCGAATGAATCTTCATCATTTCTTTGATCTCCTCCATTTTTTATTTGGGAGGCATGACTAATACTAGGTCTCTTTCCCTGATTTCTTTCTTAGAGTGCAAGGCAAATGTCCATCTTGTCAATATCCTATCTTGAATCTCTTTGGGCATATTTTTTGCTAGTTGTATTGGGAGGTATTTGAATATGCACATCATCTTGATGATTTCCTCCTCAATTTTATTTTGATCCAAGAGATCCAATGTTAACCATTTCTTGACCTTCCTACTATTTACTGTACCTGATTTGATAATTGAGGCACACACTTCATCAACTATTTCAGGTATCTTATTCTTTTCCTTTTGAACAACTTCATCCTGTTCAGTTTCCTCAATGTCCTCCTTAGTTCTAATGAATTTTTTTTCTTTTTGTTGGCCCTCTTTTCTGTGTTTTGGTTTTCCTCTTATAGGTCCTTACTTGACCTTTCTTCACTAGTGAAGGACTTGTGTCCTTAGTTGTTTGACTTCTTGTCCTTTTAGTAGTTGTAGTTCCACAACAACATTTGGGGTCAAATTTTGACGCCAATTTGTGATGGCGCTACCATTTGTGTGTGATTTTTGTGTTTTTTTTTCCAAGTGCCCCCAATGCTATCATAATGGCGATGATACCATTGTAATTGTGACACCCTCTTGATTATAAACAAATAAAAAATAAAAAGAAAGGCTCATTTGTGATCGAGTTGTGCATGCAAGCGGAAGAGGGCCCTAATTACTATTATATGTCGAAGACGCAAAGAATAGGTGAATCTTGATGGATTTTTTTTAGCTGAAGATCCTGTAGGTTTCTTTGCATTCAATATGGCTGGTAATCTCTCCATTTTGTTGTGTAGGCCACGTTCCTCATTAGGTATGTATTTGTACCTTTTATTAAACAAAATATCACTGTTATAGATCATTTGTGATTTCATTACTTGAAAAATCATAAAAACTCTATATTTTCCTCTTGTATTGGTGATTTCATTAGACATCTAGACTTTTTCTTATTAGTTTTTGATACAGGTGTCTCTGCTAAATCTACTTTTATATGCTCGTGAATAAGGGTTCATATATTTGTTCTCTAGTTGAAAGAAAAACATAATGAAAACCCTACAAGCTCTATTTTTCTTGCAAGCCGCGGGTATCTCAGTTGAGGGTTTCAATTGTGAAAAATGTGACTTTACTCTTTGAAACCCGTTTTGATTTTATGCACATTAATACGTTAATTTATTCTTATTAAAATTCAATACCACATTAGGATAAAGATACCAAAATAATTATCAGAAGAAAAATTGTAGTAATTCTATTATATTTATGCAAGAAACATACAAACTGTGCCATTTAAAAAAATTGATCGCAGTATATATATGGAAATGGCTAGTTACAAGAGGAATTAGTTACATTCAAAGGAATCTACCATACCTAGTTTTTTTTTCAATTACCAAGTGAATAAAAAATTTAGCTCACTCATAGAAGAAACCATCTTGGAAAGAAAAAACATACTAACAATGGTACCTACTATTCAGTATTCAATTTTCTATTTACATCAACTGTGCCCTCCGATGATGGACACAAATAACAGCAGTGATCTTGAATGTCGTGCTGTATTGAAACCCAATCACCCACCATCAAAAATGGTTTGAAAAAGGAGAAGTAGATGGATAATTTCTCCTCAAAACATCATCCCACATACTCCCGATGCCCACATCCGTCATATAACTCTGCAACTCCTCAGAATTCAGTGGTCTCTCGTTTAAGAATTTGGTAAAAGAAGAACCAATATCAGATTGAGAAAGAACATCAAAATGAGCAGAAGATGAAGATGGTCTATTAAAACAATAATATATTATTGTTCCATAGTATGCTAATTTATTGAAGTTCTTGTCGCACATTGCTCCACATTGCTCCACTCTACCTGCACTAAGGTTATTGGTCTTTAGTTATGTCATTTTGAGGAGTTATCATGAGATTTTTGTGTTCCTTTTTATTGTCATATACGAAGAGGATAATAATGAGTCTTTGTCAAAATAATATTCTAATATATCTATGGTGGCTAGATTGTTTTCCTTATTTTTATGGATTCCTACCTAAAATAGGCACACTAGGGGGTAGATCGACTTGGGATATTATCATTGACCTTGTTGTAGG
>MU224971.1:738083-749583 GCA_018584345.1 Thuja plicata | reverse complement strand
GAAGTGTATGGCTTGACTATGCACATGCGTAATTGTAGATGAGGATCAGTAATAGGGTGTCATGCATTGCTTAGATCCTTTGGATCTAACCCCATCTTGACCTTCCTTGCAGGTTCTGGATCATATACGAGCATACTGGATTCAACCCCGAGTTAACACTTCAACAACATCAGGCAGTGATGCAAAATTTACTATCTGTAGTCATTGCAGTATCATCAAGCACCAACTTCAGCACAATATGATCACTAGACATGTCTATATATCTTCTACTTTTAAGTTGTGTTGTTTCCATTCTTGTTTTATTTGTTGGGTGATCCTTGCTATCCAAATTATACCAATACTTTTATAAGAGATTTGCCCTTTTTACTTCAACCTAAACAAACTTTCAGGAAAAATTCTAGCTGAACTCTTCAGTGAGAAGATGAATCCATCAAGAAAAAAGGGTATAATGCATTCAAGGAAAAGGCTCCAAAGGTTGCTAAGTCTTTTGTACACCTTTTTCTTGGTAATTTGAAGCCATCAATGGAAACTTACAATCCTAAATAATTAGTATACCATTGATGGCTTCATAATTATTAAGTGAAAGGGAGTTCTCTGATTTGAAACCCCCTTTGGTGACGATCCTATGCAGTTCCACGCAGCGCCGATGGTTTATAAAACATTCTTCTCCAGTTGTTTCAAATTTTATAAACAACCAGGAGAACATATGGTTTTAGAAGGCCTAGATGGGCAGAAATTCAATGGTAGAATTATGGTCTTATAAAGATAAACTAAAACTAGAATTTCAGCAAGGCTGGGAAAATTTTGTGCAGAATTATGAACTGAACACTAGAAAATTCCCCATCTTTAGTTCAAAATTATGCACAAACTTTTCCCAGTCTTGTTGAAATTCCAGTTCCACTTTATCTATACAAGACCATAATTGTACATTTAATTTATGCCCATCTGGGGCCTTCTAACACTATATATTCTACGCAGTTGCACATGCATTCTCGATTCAGAGTGGGAAAATCTTATTTTGGAGGAGGGAGAGAAGCCAAACACATAAAGAACATGCAGATAAACATGATAGCTGGGAAACATAAATATAGATATCACAACAGCTGAGAAACATAAATGTAGATATCATGGTCACAATTTTTTGGAGACACAACATAATTTAGTGGTATACCCAAATGATGCAACACAACCACTACTCCTCCAGTTCAAAGTTGGCACGACACAATCCAAAAACCATAGATAAGGAATAAATTTAGAGAGCGGAGGTATATTATTTCAATTGTTATGGCCCTCATCCACTCTCTAAATTTATTCCTTATCTATGGTTTTTGGATCGTGCAGTGCCAACTTAGAACTGGAGGAGTAGTGGTTGCATTGCATCGTCTGGGTATACCATCGAATTATGTTGTCTCCAAAAAATTGTGACCATGATGCCTACATTTATGTTTCTCAGCTATTATGTCCTAGGATCCCTTATGACCCTTTATGACCCTTTACGATCCCTAAGAATACATCTTAGAGATCTTAAAGTGTCATAAAGGTCATAAGAGTGTCCTAGGAGGGGCCAGATGAGCTTCCACCTTCACGTGGTTGGCCTTGTTAAGTAGAGAATATTAAACTATTCTCAAAACAAAGAGAAGCTCTTAAAAACTCTAAAGCGACACTTAAAAAATACATATGACGTTGAGCCATTGACAATTGTCGATGACTCGATGTCACATGTATAGAAAATTCATCGCACGCCTATCATAATTTTGACACTCATTCTGTGACACCTAGGTGTCATAATATCTAGCTTGTATTACGACACCTAGACGTCACTTTTTTCAGACGTGCAACAAATTTTCTATACTTGCGACATCGAGCTGTCACAAAATTACCAACGGCTTGATGTCGCATGTATAGAAAACTCGTCGCACGTCTAAAAAAGTGACAAATAACATGCAACACCTACATTTTGTAATAGCGATAGCAAAATATGTAATGAAAGTATGATAACCATCATAGCCAGCTCATATTGTGATGGTTAGTACCATCACAATAATGACAGATGACACAGTTGTCATTAATTCTGACACCAAAACTGCAACACTAGTCTCTGTCACTAGGCCAATGGGAAAGTGTCAGAAAAGTGATGCATAGCCATCAAAAAGAGGCCTCAAATGTACTAGTATTCTAGGCTTCTTATCTGGTGAAGGCAATGGTGTATCTAACTTTGTAGAATCAGAGTCACTTTCCTTCTCAGCTTCACCAAGGGGTGACTTCCCCTCGGTTTCTTCTTTCTATTTGGTTTCTTCTTCTGTAACTAACAACCTTTTCTTCAACTTCTTGACCATTTTATCCTTCTTCCTGTCTATCTTCTTTACAACCAAGCCAATTTTGATTCTTTCTTTGGCTTCTTCATAAGTGCCAAACTTGGGTTGTGTTTTACCTATGGATCATTTATTAATACATCAATTGCATTGGATGCTTGATCTATGTTCACTTCATAGTCAAGTGGTTGTATCCATTCTATTCTTGGTACAATAGGCTTGATGTATGTGAATTCTATGTCTACCATGATATGTCTACCATGAAACATATGTCAGTCTTGAATTTCTCAATTAATTGCTTGGTGGTCCTTACTCTTTTCTGCATTCTCTCCTTGAATCTAGCAAAGTGTTCATCCATTACTGACTCAAAACTATCTCCTAGTAATTTTATAAACTCACTAATTTGTATGGTGACTCATCTTTTTGTATCCTATTTCACATTTCCTATTGATGGAAAAGATTCTTGGAAGTAGAAGAATATGCACATGATAAGTGACCCAAACTTACATGAATTTGATTTTGCATTTATGATTGTATTTAAGTTTTCTTCTACCTTCTTGAGTAGAAGTTCTGACAGATCCAACCGAGTTCCCTTTTGACAATCTTGTAGGCTGTATCAACTACTCCAGATGTAATGTTTTTTATCCTTCTTGCCTGAAATAACTTGTATCCTAAGACACATGCTCCAAATTTTAGTTCATCGTCTGTGATATTGGATACCTTAAGTCCTCTTCCATCACACTTAGCTCATGTATTCTTCTCAATGTCAGCCTTGGGCGGGTGCTTAAATGCCTTTACCTTTTTGGTTATTGGATAACCGGTGACTGCATGAATAACATCTCATGTTATTGGTTTAGGCTCATCTAGCCATAACTTTTGGTTGTGGATCCTTCTTAATACTAACCGAATCCACTTGGTCTTAAACTCTTTCGGGAACCATAGGGAATTTGTGAGCCCTTTTACTTCGATGTGTTTGTGCTCATCTTTAATAGTGCAATCATCTTTGCATAGCTTCTTGAAAGCTTTTTCAACCTCCAGGTCGCCAATTTCTACAATTTTGTAGTGTATGTATGCTTGCACATCTTTGATGAGCAAAAACCTAGTTGGTATTCATGAGAATTCTCCAACATTGTCGAGTTGTGATGCAACCTCTAGGCATATCTTATAACATGGTTCTACATAGGTAGATTTCTTGACAAGTTTGACCTTATCCTTCATAATACTCTTCATCTTAGTGATTCTTGATGTTTTGGCCATTGTTTCTGAAATTAGGGCTTTCCATAAATGATAAACATAGTTCTTGGTTATGCTTGGTACTTACTTTAACCTCTATATCTGTAACTAATCTGCTTGGAGTGATTTGAATCAAGTTGGAGTCGCTCTACAATGTTGTCACTTCTAGCTTTGTTTTCTCTCCGGTTTCTTTGCTCAAATCACTAGTGAGAAATGAAACCCTTCTATCATCTATTTATAGAATTTTTCCCTAGGTCAATCCATTAATGCTCAACCACTCCTAGGTGTGTGAAGACGGAGTCGTTGGTTGATACACTAACTCCCCTCTCCGTGACAATGTGATGCTTTAGGGCAGTCATCTAACTTGTTACTTCCACTGATGGGTTTTGGTGTATGGAAAAGAAAACTTTGTCATCTCATATGATTACTGATGGATCTCGGTTTACACTAGCAACTTTAGCTTTTACATGTTAACCGACAATTCTTGGTAAGTGTAGATAATTCAGTTTTGATTATATACCGATGTATTTTAGTATGGCTTATTCGATGAAATAGTTTTCATAGAATTTAACAAGCAATACCATAGTACATCTATAATCGTGCTAATTTGGCATTTCAACTATGTATGATTGGTACTGATGCAAAATATAACTTGGTGTAATGCAGTTTCATACATACTGGTTCTTCTTAGGTGGGGGTGCTGATGTCACCATATCCATTGGATAGGGTGTCACTAGTTGCATTTCTCAATCCAACTTCATCATTACTTGTATCTTTCCTCCACATTTTGTTTCTCATCTCCGTGATGCATTCAATGGTGTTTCCATTGGCAAAGGTGCTAGTCTCTGTCATTTGGTCTCTATAGTCTTTCTTGAGATGAATGACTTTATGACAGTGTAAACATGTCATTCTGGGGTTAGTCCATCCTCTAGGATTTCTTGTCCATTTTCTCATACAATTTGTAGGGATGTGACCATATCTTCTACATGTTGTATAGTTAGTCATGTATATGCTAGAAATCTACCTATTGGGAGCATGCTCAGACATGAAAATGTTAGAGATATAAATCAATAAACCAAACAAACATGCCTAAAAACATATTCTAAAACAAGACTTCCATTATAACCTCAAATGAGTTGAAAAAGGGCACCCAATGCCTTGTTTATTTTCTCTTAGAGATGTATGTGGGTGTTCTCTCCCAACACAATATTAAAATCCCACTTGATTTTCTTGCTTGCTATGGATTGAAACTATAATGTAACTAATGGATGTGATGAAGAGGTCAAGAACAAGTATGAGGAACTTGTCTCAAGCCTTTACCAATGAAGATTAAGATGCAACACTAAGCTAGAATGATATACAAGAGATAATAAAACTAGATTCATTCACCATTAATCCTAGCATGTGATTTATAAATTCAATAATGAACAAAAGCATAAAAACATGAACATGAACTAAGAAATTCTAGAGTAATTCTAACATGATAACAATGCATAAAAGGGAGATGATTTTATCTTGGCAATGGCCTCTTTTTATAGATTTTTGGAAGGAAGGAGAGGGCTTGGATGAGATGGAGCTCATGTGGCATCCACATAGGTGCCACATGAGGGACACATAAGCTATGCAAGAGGCCAAGTTTTCTCACACATGTGTAAGCAACGTGTGATGTGATGGGTCAAAGTGTACTTAAAGTACACATGTGAAGGATCTTGTAAGAGGTGTAAGAATTTTAGTCCAATGAAACACTTTTAGAAAGTGTAAGAAGGTGTCATCAAGGTTTTAAGAAACCTTGTTGGCACCAAATTAGCATGATTTTGAAAAGTCAAATTTGGAAATTTGCTCACACGTGTGAGAAAATAATTAGGACTAATATGTGTACGAATCAAGAAATTAGCCTAATTAACATTAGTTAATTAGTGAGTAGGCCTATTTGGTGAGAGTGATGTGAGGTAAGGTAGGATCTAGGTTCAAATTAGTTTAATCCAAATTAGATTTAGATTAATTGTGGTTTAGTAGAATTAAGTGATGTGGAGGAATAAATAAATTATAAATTTATTTAAAAAGAATAAAAGAGGGAAATGTATATAAATAAGATTTAAAACATAAAAATGGGGAATAATATTTAAATTAAGATTTAAATATTATGAAGGTGAATCATATTTAATTAAATAAATAAATTAAATAGATAGAAGAATATAAAAAATATAGTTAATTAAAATTAACTATAATTTTATGGGAATATTAATTAATTTAATATAAGGACAATTTTGGACATCTACAAGTCCAAGTGTTGTAATCCCATACATACTAGTTACCGACTCTATCCGGTTGAGTGGAAGATTCTTGACCTTTAGGCTTCCATGCTTTCTTTTTCTTCTTCCAGCATTCAAGAGTAGTGTGCCCATGCATTTTGCAAGTAGGACAGTATTTTTCCATGTAGGTTTCCTTCTTTGGTTGTTTCATCTCAGACTTACATTCATATGATTTATGTCCTTTCTTGATACATTTATAAAAAATTCCTATGAATGAAGATGTAGATTTAGGAATACCTTTTATTTTTCTCTTGCATACATTTGATGTGTGGCCTTTCTTTCCATAGTTATTGCATGTCATCTTTCTTGGTATTGGATTTTCATAGACATTCTTTGGATCAACTTGATTAGGTGATTCTCCATTTGCGGTGTAGCCTAGTCTGGTGTTGTTTTGGCTCTCCTTTGTCCATCAAGAAAATCATCCATTATTTTATTGCTTTCTTCAGCTCTTTTGATTATCTCATTATGTTGCTTCTAAATTCTAAGTTCTTGTTTCATCTTTTCATTTTCTTCCCTTAGCTCACTGATAGCTTCTATTATTTCAATGAGTTCAACATTCATTTTGTTTGCCTCTTGACTCATAAGCATAATCTGATTTGTAATCTCATGATGATGTTCTTTAAGTCTTTGTATTTCAGACTCTTTCTCTCATATGTTTTTAGTAATCTCCCTTCTATCATCAATAGCTAGTGTTCTCTCTTGCTCAACTTGTCTAGCATTGTTCATGACATCCATCATTCTTACCATCTGTGTCTCTTGACGGATTTGCAAATATTTCACTTGTCCAGCCAGATGTTGATTGATTTCATTTAAGCTTGTGATGCTTTCTTCTAATGTATTTGACACTTTGCTTGTAGTAGATCTTGAAGACTCAAATAGATCTGGTATTTATTCTTCTTGGTAATCTGTCTCATTACAGAAATATTCCATAATCTTTCTTTCATCTAACAACTATCTCATCTTGATTCTTGCTTCCTTATACTGATCATAGAAGATTTGAATTTCTATCTTCTGATTCTCAATACTTTTTTCAAGTCTATACTTCTCCATTGTATGATATTTTCTCTTAAATATTTAAGCTTTCCAAACAAGAGTTCTAGCTCTGATACCAATTTTTTGAAATAATTGGAAGTGTGTATTGAGAGGGGAGGGGTGAATTAGTACCTCTAAAACTTTTCTCTTTTATCCTTTAACCTTTATGTAATCAATTGTTTATCCAACCATCTATTCTCTACTATCTTTGTGTAAGACATATCAATTCTTTAACTTAATCAAACATGTAAACATTCATAAAAAATTTAATGAAAGTAATTGACTCATAACACATGATATGATATCGCAGAAAACCCTTGTTAGAAGGTTAAAAGTGTGGTGGGGATGGCACCCACAAAATCTTCACTATCTGCAGATTCGAAGGGGTCAGTTAAGGTTTACAATTCGATCACTTCTGATGATCTATCCTATTAGGATTATTATGTGAAGACCTATTAAGAGCTTTAGAAACACTGTTTAGTGTGCACTCGATTAAGAGATTTACAATAGGATTGTTAAATCCACCTTCCTTTAAAGGATTTCTTCTATTTGCTACACTTGTTAAAATGTAGACAAAAATAATCATTGACATGAGTGTATGCAATCTAACTATTTCTTATTACAGATCCATTACAATTCACATGTATATATGTATTACCTATTGTGATTTAGTAATATACCTATGTTGCTCAGTAGCCTCTGTTCTTGGTTCTTGATAACCAATTTCATCTTTTGTTGTTCTTATTCTTGAAACTCCCAGTCTGGTCCATAGATGTGCTCGTTGGCTACATTCATCCTCTCATCTATGATATTGAATGATTACAACATATACTTATAAGATAGATTAACCTAATTAAGTTTTACGTATAACAAAACTAACTCTATGATCACAGGTTTACAACTTGACCTTGATCTCCTAGTCTGAATGTTTTCAATTAGTTAGACTGATTAAAAAAATTACAATAATGTTGCTTGTCCCTTAAGTAATGGTTTTAAAAACAAAACAAAAAAATATAAATAGAATATGAGTGTTTTATCTGACGTGGAAGTGAGATCCACTTTTTCCTAGATGTAACTGAATTTCGGTGTCTAATGCTTGGTTTTCTCTGAAATTAGTTTGACTATCTTTCGGGTTGCACTATTTTTTTCTGTTGGTTTGCACTATGTTTTCTCGTCAGGTTCTGTTGGTTGTATTTCCTATTTTGGTAGTTTTCCTGGTTCCTTGTCCTGCTCTCTATTTTCTGGTGTGCTCAATTCAACTATCTCTTGTTCATTATGCCCTTACCTCTGCCATATTTTTAGGTTTTCAAGTCTAAACCTTGCTTAAATTGAAAAAACCCTGAAAACCCTAAGCTATCCAAGTATTAAATGATGAAATTAAACCCTAGGTCATGTCTTATGTTTCAGCGTTACTTTTTCATTCACTTAAGGCATGTGTTTAAATTTAGGTCGCCTCGTCGCGTTAGCCCAGCCGAATATTCCAATTGTCTTCCTGACTTTTCTTTTTCCTTGTGTCACGTAGTCTCGTTTAAAATCAGAATATTCCTTTGGCATTCTGAGACTCAGCAATTTTTTTCAGTCGGGTAGTCACAAGATATCCATGTTACAAAGCTTTTTAAAAGATGGGACCCACAGCTTAGTCGGGTGATCGCGGGAAGTTCTTAACAGTTATGAAAATGTTCTCAGACTTCATGATTACTTCATGTCGCTTTATCGCCAAATCAAGCCAAAGCTAAAAGTTAAGTCAGGCTTCAATCGCGTGGTCTTGAAATGAAACAGCGGTTAAGGAGTTTTGACCGAGACTTCGCGACTAACCATTTGAAGTTTGCAGTAATGTTTAGTCAGCTTGTCACCAGAATAAGATAAATGTCTCAGTCCTCTAGTATGCAGTAAAAGGACCAATGATTGAGTGACATCTATCATAAGGAAAGTGGGTTATCGCATTGCCGCCAGGAAAGAAGAAGTGGATTCAGCGACAATGAGACTAAAGTGCTTTGCCTTCTATCGCGATGTCTGGAAATGATTTAAGGGCATGTAAGAAACATTTAGTGATTAAGAAACTTTCGTCAGATGAAAGAATCAAAGGATCCAATGGTGGTCGTGAAGTCTGAGAAGAAAAGTGCCCTAGGGGAAAAGACCTCCCAACTTGGTGATTAGGGTATGTCGCACAGTCGTCAGAAGTAAAAAGGGGGCGCTTATAACATGTTAAGACAAAGTTGAATGCTCAGGGCTTATATCTCTCGACTGGTTGACTAGGCATTGTCGCGAAGTCTTGAAATAGAAATTAAACACTCAGCGACAAGGAGATAACCGTAAAGGTTAATAGTAATAGTTAGTCGCAAGGTCTCAGAAAGAATGGTGAGTTACTGTTAACTGTGCACAACTATGATTTCAAGTGTATCGCATGATCGCCAAATGAATCACTTGGGTCAGCCAAAGTTAAGAAAGCACATTATCACCAAGTTTTGAGATGAAACCATGGTTAATAACAGAGGCCCATGAAAAAGAGACTTAATCCAATTGCGCAGTCGCCTGATTACAAGATCTAAGAAACGGCGACAGTTTTTTGATGTGACAGAGTAAATCTCTCGGCAACCAATCACAGGCTGATATTTTGATTACTATACAAAAAGAGTAGCTGAGATGTGAGATAGAAAATGAATTAGAATGTGACATGTCATCTCTCTTAAACATTATATGATTGCTCTGAGGATTCATTTTTGAAAATTTGATTTCCTGTCAACTTCAGCAACTACGGCTAGGTTTTTCAAGTTCATAGCATGGCAAATTAATGGCAGAACTGATGTTTCCAAATTATGAGCTACGTACTATGAATGATAGCTATAAGGAGTTGATGGTGCATTCATTCTCATTCACCGTGCTTTTAGTTTTCAGAGCCAAGTTTCTAATTTTCAGAAGAGATATTCTGCTTAGTTTATAGTGTTTCCAAGGTTGATCAAAGAGTTCTAAATTGTAGGAGAGTGTGCACAGAACAAACAGCTGATATTTGAGATAGATTTGTTTCAATATCAGTAAGGAAAAAGAGATTTAGCATGTTGCAAGGATGAGCAGAGCTGTGAGTGTCGCTTCAACAAGTGGAGGGAGTGGAGAGGAACAGAAAGGAAAAGAAAGTTTCTCTGATGAGTTTCTCCATCTCCTGCCAGGTTCAACATAGAATAAGAAGGGCGATGCTAATGTTCTCCTGGATGAGTACAAGAACATTCAAGATGCTGTGACCCTGGGCACAACAGGTTTCTCTCTTTTCAATTACTTCTATAAAAATTCTGATAAGCCCATCCCAGTTTCAAACCCTTGGACATGTAGTCTTGCTAGGTTTCTTGTTCCTGATGTTTTCTTAGATGTAGACCTATTTCTAGACCTAGAAAATCACTATGATGCCCTGACAAAGACCATCAAAAGGGATGATAGCACTGTCCTGCTAATTTTAAACAGGAACTCATTCATGCAAGCCTTTGGCTTATTCAGCACCATGTCTACTAAAATTGACATGACAGAGCAGGAGAAGAGGTATAGTTCCAAGCCTGGTATTGCAAAAGGCTTATTGCAGAAGCATATGTTAAAAGAATTGAAAAATTACTTAGGTCCTATGGTTGAGCACTATCCGTATTATTACAAGGACCTACACTTCTACATTAAGTATAAGGCATATGCCCTATGTAGAGTGCTAGGGATTGATGGAGATGCAGAGAGAATCAGTGCTAGCATCTTAATGATGGTACTAGACCTACAAGAGGTGCATTCAAGCACCAGCTATGATTACATACAACATATAATTGATGAAATGGATGAGGGTTTTGTTGCAACCCAGAAAAGATTTAAAAACCCCAAGGAGAAATAGCCTAAGTTTTTGCATTATTCAGTCCTAATGCACCTTCTCTTATATTTCAATTTTGTAATCATGGATGTGCATAACTTGTCTCCTCAGAGATTCTATCAGACAGAACCAAATCCTATCCAGTTTTGGGTCAGTGTTTGGAATTATACTTCTAGGGAATGTGACTACTGTGCCTTCCAAAATTGGATTATGTATCCAATTGTGCAGAGTTTGGGGACAAGTAGGACTAGAGTCCCATTAAAGATCATACAACTGCTCAGGCCCTGCAATTATAAAGAAAACTGGTCTGGAAATCATAACTGGGGTGATTTATTCTTGGAGGAGAAATTCACCATTATTAGGGTATATGGGTGTATTCATCCACCCCATTTATTACCATATCATGTGCCTGCAAGAGTAGCTGCAGTGGAATTCATATGGCAGCTGATGTTAACAGATAATGAGCACTTTGCACCGCACAAAAAGGGGACTATAACCCCTAGGCAGTTCAAAATCCTCAATTTTACAATTGGTAAGAATGCTATTGATGAAGTGGGTCAATGGTTGGAGAAATATAGAATGGGGGCAGCCCCTTATAGGTACATTGACCCAGAAGGCTTCATGGCAGGGGTTAGGAAAATGTATACTGCTACCATCCCTAATACCAATGTTCATTGTGAATGCATAGAAGAAGATTCAACAAGAAACATCTTGGATGAAGATGACATTCATATGAGAAGACTGAGAATCCAGGAGTTGCTGAAGCTGCAGACACA
>MU224971.1:700709-717950 GCA_018584345.1 Thuja plicata | reverse complement strand
AGTACATCAAATTGTTAGCACACTAGATGGACTTAAATGAATGGTGCATTAAGTTAGAAGGGAACTTTGGGAAGAATCTAAGTTTAAAGTTTTGCTCTCATAACTCTTTTAAAGGTTCAAAAAAAAATTTCATAAATTTTACTTAGGTTTATTTTTTTTCAAAGAGAATCTATGTTCTCTTCCCCGGTTCCCTTGCGGGGCATGACATTGGTATTATCAGATTGGTATCAGAGCCTTATCAGATTCGGTTTGTGGTGAATGTTCCAACTAGCAGAGTCAATAGGAGAGTCTACAATGGTGACTAATGGAGAGTTGGAAAGAAGGTAGATGAGAAAGAAGAAGAGAATAGACTTCTTAGAGAGAGATTGGGACAATTGGAACACAAAGTGGACCAAGTGGAAGAAACGACTAAAGAAGTGAAGGGTAAGGTTTAAGGGAAAGGTAAGGATATTTCCATAGATGATGAGGTCCCTAAAGCTGACCCTTCCCTCACTGATGAACCATTCTTGAAAGAACTAAAGGATTTGAGTGGTAAAGCACTAGAAGGAGTTCATAACTTTAGTGGAAAGATGGAACCAAAGATATTTCTAGATTGGATAGAAGGAATAGAAAATCACTTTGAGTGTGATGACATAAAAAAAGCTCAAAAGGTAAAGGTAGCTAAGGAAAGACTAGAGGGTCTACACTCGGTGGAATTTTATCCAAGATGAGAGACAAAAGGAAGGAAATAAGCCCATTTCTACATGGAAGGCTATGGTAACAAAAATTAGAGATGCCTATGTACCTGAAGATTATGAGATTTGGTTACATAAAAGGAGAGAAAGTCTGAGACAAAAAGACTTAGATGTGAACTCTTATACCAAAGAGTTTCAAGGACTATGCATGAGGTCTCAAGTTGCAGAAGATGAGAAGGTGAAGGTAGCTAGATACCTTAATGGTATCAAGTGGACTATATAAGATGAAAAGAGTCTCTTGACTCCTAATACTGTAACCACCTAGATTTAGTCTACTCTGACCATAGGCCCTATTTTCCCTAAGTGTGATCATGCCCCGAATTATGTCACGACAATGTTACATTGGCATAATTCATTTTAAATCAGATTTAATGTCCTAGGTGATTTTTATCACTAAATTATATTAACTACTACAACCATATAATTTAAACCAATTCAAACCAATTAAAATAAATCAAATTCAAAATATGGCTATAGTATTTAATCATAAAGGAATTAAATAAACCTCAATATGTCTCATCACTTGCAAATGAACCCATTCCCCTAGCCTAATTAATTTAATTAAATTGGATATACTCCTATTGATTATTTAAAAGAAATAAAATGCTTAAATAATTAATATTCCTATCCTTGAATGAATTAAATAAGTTTAATTCATTTCATTAATATTCCTCTAAACCCCTAACCTAACCTACTTCAACCACTTTGACTCTGGGTTCAAACCCATCCCAAGCTATTCACTCCATGCTAAATCTAATCCTAATCTTAATTCTATTCTAACCCACCTCCTAATGTTGTCACATTCCATTAAGGAATGATTAAGGACTCCACCCACTTGAGAAAGTCAATGAATCTCAATATCCCTTTCCTCAAGTCCACTTTCTCAAGCCACCCTCTTACACCCATCCCATGCTTCTTTAAGGCTCTCATTAATTCCTCATTAATGTATATTCCTTAAGCCCATGTCTCCACCATGCCTATTGAATTATTTTGACATTTATTTCCTCTTACACACCATTAATGAGTTTCTCAACTCCATTAATGCACCTTGTCCCCCCTCTCTCTCCTCATTCTTCTATAAATAGAAGGTTTTTTTGAGCACAAATAAGCCCATAACTCATATTGAAAATGCATTTTTATGCTGTTAGGATTCATATAGACTCTTATTTCATTTAGTTTTTCATGTTAATGCATTTTTACTATGTTCATTTTAGAGCTAAATATGCATGTTTTCTTATCATTTAGCTTGTTTTAACTCAAATATTTCATGCTAAGTCATATATGTCACTGATAGTAGCATAATCTAAGGGCTATTATGTTACTTATCACACTCTTCTTAGTTAGAAAGCAATAGGTTTATTTTAGTTTCTTTATATGCTCATTTAACCATGTTTTCCACTAATGCAATGACCTATTGAAGTGTTGTGTCTCTCTTAACAAGTAAAAAGATCACATACATTTTTGGCACCCACCGTGGGGCTCGATTCAAGATTTACCTCATTTTTCACTAATCTTTCCTCCCAATTTTCAGGTCCAGAATTGCATCTGGTCATTTTGGCTCACATTCAGGATATGCCATTGTACCACAAAAAATGAGGCTCACATCCAGGATTTCCTGGATCATTTTTGGTTTAGGATTGCATCTGCAGAACATTCAGTCACATCTGGTGAAAAAGGCTTGCATACGGTACACGGTATCACATCCTATTATTTTAGGATTGCATCTGGTGAAATTTTTTGTGAACTTCATTGCCTAACCACTAACGCTTGCATGCTTTATTTCTTTAATCTTTTCACAGCCTAACTACTGCTTGTAGGTTTCTATCAAAGTTTTTTTCTTGGGAGTTGAATGAAGAATACTAACATGGTTTTCTAGGTTGCCCAACCCCCATCTTGACTTCAATTTTTACATGTTTTTGACACTAAAAACATTTTCAAATTTTCCACTAAACTGACTAGAGGACTATGCTCTTTTCCTTTTAAGGAAAATCAAAAACTCACACATTAGTTTATGGGTTGAAAGGAATTTGGAGATAACTGAACCAAGAAAACAAAATTAAATTTCAATTTGGATTAGTAACTGAACAATCAAAGCATTAAAATTTTGTGGCTCAATGAACAAGTTCAAATGTTTAATTCAATTTGGATTAGTAACTAAACAAACAAAGAACTAAATTTATGGATTAATTAAACAAGAGCACTGTCTAAATTTGGGAATCATAAATTGAACAAGCTACTCATTTAACATTGTGGATTAATTGAACAAGAAAACTTTACTTTGAAGCATTTTGTTTTCCATTAAATAGGAACATCTTAAATCGAGCACAACATTGCTTGAGGAAATGAACTATTTGCTTGAATTTGTTTTAGGAGAAAATGACATGGATTAGGAGAGTATGCTCTTCTTCTTTGGAGGAATCATAAATCTAGATGTCCTACACTCACCAATCCTTTGTAAGCTTATTTAATAGTAGAGGGTCTGCTGGTTGAGGAAAAAATATCCTGAGAATGACCCAAGTGAGGACAGGTTTTACGCCAACCCTTCCAACTCACTATAAATAATTGCTTCCTTGTAGGCTAAAGCCTCGAAAGACAGAGCCAATTTTGTTCATAGAATTCTGACATCATTCTTTGAACATGCTTGGGTATGTGTAGAGTGGAGCCACTTGAATCTTTCTTGCGAGACTACATATACTTAAGTACTCATAGGGCTATACGCCTCAATTTTTCCTTGTGCAATTCTATGGGGGACGGTTTCAAATGGATTTCTCAATAATAAAAAACATTTCAACTGAAAGAATTCCTGATTGACCCCCGAAAGGGTGATAATCTTTGTGCAAGGCAATAATTAATTGCCCCAAGATACTCATCATATCATGCCCTCACTTGCATTTGGAGTCGGCTAATACAACATCATGACTGGAACTATTGCATGCTTGGTGATGGCTATATTTTGATTAGCATTTGAGTGTGTGCCTAAGTCAATGAGAAAAGATTTTCATCCTCCACCTAGAAAATAGGGATAAGATGTGTGTCTGTTTCACCCTCATAACAATGCAAATCTATTTGACATGCCTAAAAAATCATTAAAAAGATAACATATTCAAACAAACAATAAATTTCAATCCTGGGTCCACACGTGTTTCCATTCACTAACGAGTCTCAGAACACAAAACTACAATCAGACAAACTTCATGCACTTCCAAAACAAATTTTTCAAATCTGATAGAGACATAAAAATATTGCATCCTAGATTTCCTGAATTGTATGCAGTATTTAGGCTCGCATTTGGTATCCTAGCTCGCATCTAGTTAGCACATTGTCGCATCTAGTATTTAAGCTCACATCTAGGGTCGTCAGTAGCTCGCATCCAGTATTTCTAGACATGCATCTGGGAGCTCCCATCTAGGATAGTGGGCATTTGCAGAATAGTTTCTTAGAAAGTCTTAGTTGATTTGGATACCCTTTTGTCCCTTTAGTCTATTCCTATTATCTTTTTTGGTCTCCCTATCGTTATATCAAAACACTTTTTCAGACATCCACCTTGCATGTCCTGTCAGTTTCTTACAATCTATCTCAATACGTGTGGTCTATTCACTTCTTACAAAAACTTGGTTCCCAACTCACTATCAGGGCATTCTAACCCTCTGATGCTAGAATCATTTACTTCCACCAAGATACAAATGATACTTTCACCTAGACACACTAACTTGAACGACTCAAGATACTACCTGACACTCTTGGGAAACATTGACAAAAGTTGAGACACAACTTCATGGTTAACAAAAGATGCAACAAATACACCTCTAAAGGATTGAAAGTGCCTCCTAAATCACCACACTTTCAAGGAGAAACATCTCACAGTTGCCTAATCAATCTAAGCTCTCCACAAATAGATAGAAACACTCATGAATAGAGTGAAAATTTTGAAGAATATGACAATAGAAAATTTCAAAAGCATGAAGATCTTGATGAAAATGAAGAAAACACATTCCAACTTCCTCCATTTGGATCAAAAAATGAGGGGGAGATCCCTATAGATGAGTATGATAAACTTAAACAAAGCAGGAGGTTCCATAAGATACTAGAAAGGATAATTGACAAAGATAAAGAGAAATACTTTCTTCACCTGGCATCCACCAGCATAAAATTACCCCCATATTATGATGCACAAAATCTCAAAGAAAAGGAGGTACCAACTCCTATATCCATTCTCACTAAGCAACTCACTTTGATGCAAACAGAGCTTGTAACCCTCAAATAGGAGAAAGATAAACCCAAAACAAAATATTCTTTGGATACTATTTGTCCATTTCCTTTCGACAAGAGTATCACTATGGTTCCATTTCCTCCCAATATGGCATGACCAAAATATGACAAGTATACGGGAGAGACTGATCCACATGACCATGTTTGATATTTCTATCCTCTTAGCATAGAATACATGCATGAACCCACTTACCTCATGCAACTTTTTTCCTGGAAGTCTAGGAGGCAATGCCATGGAATGGTTCTCAAAACTTACACTCAAGGTCAAAACTTTTGAGGAGTTGATTCAACAATTTATTCAACATTACTCCTACAACATCCAACATGATGTGACTATGATGGATCTATGTAATACTAAACAAAAAATTGATGAATTATTTACACACTTCCTTCAGAGATGGAGGAAAATATTTGCACGGTACTCAAGAGCTATCCCTGAATCTAAAAAGATGGAAATATTTGTCAATAACTTGGTACCAGAGTTAAACTACACATTAAAAATGCAAGATTCCCTTAGTTTTTACAGGATGATTAAAAATGCCCTCCGTATCGAAGAAGTTATGGTAAAAAAAGGGGAGATCACTCTTCAAAGTGAAAACAAACCTAACAACTCCAACTCCAAACCTAAATGGTGGAAACATAACAAAAATGTTGTCAATGATGGTGTAGTAGATGCATCCAATGTTGGTCCTAAACCTGAGGTGTTCAATCTAACCAATAGTATGCAAGCAAGAAAAGATGTAAAGGTAACAACCCCTATACCCAAAGAAAACAATGATAATAGCAAGGGTCAGACATAGACTTCAAAACCTCAAAGAACATTCACTCCTTTGGGAGAACCCCTTGAGACTGTTCTAAAAACACTATTGGATAACAAAGTTCTCACTAATATCCTAGATTCCAAACCGTGGGAGCCAATGGTCAAACCCAAATGGTGGGATGATAACTCCTACTATGTCTTTCACAAGAACAAAGGACATAAGACTAATGATTTCCTTAAGCTTAAACATGTTATTCAAGACCTCATTGAAGGAGGAAAGATCAAAGTGGACAAACACACCACCAAAAAAGATCATACAACATTTAACAAACCATTCCCTAATTACAAAAAAAGGGAAACATCCAAAGGAAAAGGTAATGAAGTAAAATACACCTACTCCAATAATGATAATGTGATCAATATGCTAGACGTTAAAACTGAATCAATTAATGTGGTCACAATCAAAGGTGTTTCATTCCAATTGAATGCGATGAATTGGAGCCAAGCACAGGTCACTATCAAAGGACCCAATTCTTCCCCAAAACTAGCATCAACATCCAAAGTTCCTATCATTACTATTCCTAAACTAGTAGAGAAACACGTGGTTACTATTCCTACAGAAAAGTATGACTTGGTTGACCAATTGCAACGAACCTCTGCCAAAATTTCCATCTTCGTGTTGCTCAAAATATCCACATTGCATAGGGAAATCCTAGAACAAGCCTTACATGCCACAAATGTACCAAAGAACCTTGATATAGAAAAATTCCAAGTGATGGTCAATCACATCTCAGTGCCACATTACCTCTCCTTTTCTAAAGAGGATGATAAGTCATTGACACATCCACATAATCAAACCCTCCATATTGAAGTCCTCATTCATAAATCCCATATTAGATGTGTTTTGATAGATGGAGGCACAGGATTGAATATGTGTACACTTAATATAATCAGGAAACTGGGTCTCTCATAACATACCATTGACTCTACAAGCAAAATAACTATCAAAGCTTACGATGAGGAAGAAAGATCCTCTAAAGGTCTTATTGTTCTACCCATCAGAGTCAGACCATTTGAAAGAAATGTTGTATGTCAAGTTTTGGATCTACCCCTGGGCTACAATATCCTATTGGGGAGACCATGGATTCACGAAGTGGAAGTGACAATTCCTATAGATGCTAACTATACTTGTAATAATATCAAAGCAGGTAGTATGATTCCACATAACAAAGAGGATATGGATGAGATTTCTCTTGAGACTACCAAGGACATGGTTATTAAGAGCTTTGAGAAAACCTTAAAACTTAAAGAAACATGTATGGGAGGGTACAAGCTGGACCTAACTCCCTCACTGATAGAGTTACCCATATCACTGAGATCCAATGGCAGACCCTCCTCGTCTTTCACACCTACTGCATTAAAGGAACCAAAAGTTCACAAATCCATGAGCATGGTTAAAGCATCTGCATCTTCTTTAGATAACACAGAAGAATAGGCAGTCTTGGACTGGCTTTACAAAGGAGAACCAAAGGAAGCTGAAGTCAAACATGTGGAAATATCCCTGGACTAGTATGAAAAAGGATATGATCTCCTCAAGAAAATGGGATACAAAGGAAAAGGACATCTAAACGACACAAGAAGAGGACTTATTGAACCTATACACATGGAGTTCTGGAATACTAGAGACAAAATAGGACTAGGTTTTCATACTAAATCTGACAAACCTGCTTTGAAAGATAGCCTAGCCTCTGACAAAGGGAGTGATGAAACAGATGAGATAGAACTAGAGAAATGGTCTTATGAAAGACTATTAGATGTTGGTATAGAAAATCCTGAATATCAAGGAGAGTGCTATGTACCAAAATTTGAGGTACCACAAGATCTTCACACCCCTTTGTTACCACAACCTCCTATTCAAGAGGTAGGAGACTCAACAACAGATAATTCAAAGATACCATTAATAGCAACAACTGTAGAAAGCACACCCTGACAACAAGATTTACATCCTAACTGGGGGTAGTTGGTCACAGTTTTACATGTTTTTGATCTACCACACTTTGATCCACATATGGCTAACCAGGTACATCAAATAACCATTTCTGAATACTTAAATAGATATGATGATGAGGTCACTGACTCTCATGATTATGAATGGGATGAGCTATCAATCACCCCAGAAGATATTGAAATAGATACAATTCACATGTTTGTGGCTCCCTCAGCTCCTCATGAACAGTCTAACACTACTCCCATTGACACTGATAATCTTGAAGTAGAGGAAGAGTTCCTTCTCCCCATCATGGATGGAGAGGTTGGTGCTTTCCCAATTCTAGAAGAAATTCAAAGGTGACAAGAAAGAAGCCTCCTTTTACAAAGAGATGAAGATGAGAGTTTTACGAGTCACTAGAGTTTGGTCTGCATATAACTAACAATGACCCTTTTTATGATGATCTCACTCTTATTGATCTAAACATTGAAGACACTAACTTAACAAAACATGTCACATCATTTAATGGTCTTGATACTAATGCAATGTTGTCCTTCCCAGAGTCTGATTCCTTGTCTTTAATAAACCCTAAACTAATTTATTGGACTAGTGCAGATCCTAATCCTATCCTTGACTTCTCCAATGACTACACCTTGGCCTACTATTTAAATGGTTGTGAATCTTTCCCTTCTTCCACCAATGCAAGGAGCGAGAACATGTCACAGGAGGATATCAGGTTTCTCAGTCAAAATTTGAAAAAGAAAAAGAAAAAGGGAACTGACGGTGAAAACCACATTGTAGCAGTGTCAGATCCTAAAATAGTAAAAATAAATGACGTATCTAATGGTGAAAACCTCTCAGAGGTACCAAAAGATGAGATTCTCGATATCCTCCCTAAACATTTTTAGGAAAGGTCTTCAGTTCTAATAGAACCAACATATCCAGTTAATTTGGGCACAATTGAAGATTGTCAAATAGTACACCTAGCACAATCTTTGTCAGAAGAGGAGAAGACACAGTTCACAGAGTTCCTGAAGGAAAAGAAGATCAACTTTGCATGGTCTTATATGGATATGCCTAGACTAGATCCTAATCTAATCATGCACCACTTATCTATAGCTCCTGGGATCAAGCCCGTGAAACAAAAAATTATAAAGATGCATCCTCTTGTTGCATTACTAGTAAAAGTAGAGCTAGAGAAATTATTAAAAGCTAGATTTATTAGATTCATTACCTACGTAGGATGGATCTCCAATGTGGTCCCAGTGTCTAAATCCAATAAATCTATTAGGATCTATTTGGACTTCAAAGACTTAAACAAAGCATGTCCAAAAGATGACTTCCCACTGCCTAATATTGACATGATCATAGACCTCATAGCAGGTTACCAAATGTATTCCTTAATGGATGGTTTTTCAGGCTATAATCAAATAAAAATTGCCCCTGAGGATCAAGAGAAAACTACATTTACATGCACATGGGGAACCTTTTGCATGAATGTCACACCATTTGGGTTAAATAATGCTGGTGCAACCTATTAAAGAGCCATGACAACTATATTCCATGATATGATGCATAAAAACATGGAGGATTACATGGATGACACCTTAGCTAAATCCAAAGAGAGGATTACTTATATTGCTGATTTACAAAAGATATTGGATCAAATGAAACAATTTCAACTCTGGCTCAATCCAAAGAAATGTATGTTTGGAGTCCAATCAAGGAAGTTGCTAGGATTCATAGTTTCAGTGAAGGGAATTGAGGTAGATCTTGCAAAGGTCAAATCTATTCTAGAGATGACTCCTCCATGCAACATCAGTCAAATGAGGACATTGTGAGACTTTAATCAATCAGGAGATTCATGTCACAAATTGTTGACAGAGAACAACCCTTTACCAAATTACTACATAAAGGGGTCACCTTCAAATGGGATGAACACTGTGAAGCCAACTTTAGAGAATTAAAAGGGTACCTGGCTACTCCTCCTATTCTTATGGCACCTATTCATGGAAAGCCATTACTCTTGTATATCTCAGCTATAGCTACATCATTAGGAGTATTATTAGCACAAGAGGATGAAACAAAGAAAGAAAGAGCTATCTACTACATCAGTAGAACTCTAGTCTCCTATGAGCTCAATTACAAAATTATTGAAAAAGCATGCTTAGCAGTCATCTTCACATCATAGAAACTAAGACACTACATACTCTCACATATAGTTAGGCTCATTTCTAATATTGATCCTCTAAAGTACCTTTTGAGAAAAATAGCATTAACAGGGTGTCTAGCAAAATGGGTCCTTATTCTAAGTGAATTTGACATTTAGTATGTAGATAGGAGGGCTATTAAAGGACAAGTCCTCACTCATCAACTAGCTGATTCACCCCTTCAAGATGATGAACCTTTAAAGATTCAATTCCCTAATGAGACCATTATGCATCTAACTGAGTATCCATGGAAGATGTGATTTGATGGTTCTTTCATGCAACAAGGCTCTAGGGTAGGAATTATATTTATAACTCCTCAAGGCTACAAGATACCCAAGTCATACAAATTGATGTTCCCATGCACGAACAAAATTTCAAATTATGAGGCACTAGTAAATGGCCTTAAGCTTGCCATGGAATGGAAGATTGTAGAGTTACACATGTATTGTGACTCTCAGCTCATTATCAATCAGGTCAATGGAGATTACCAAACAAATTTTGAGAAGTTGACACCCTACAAACAACTGGTTGATGACCTAAAGAATTACTTCATCTTCATCACATTCCAGCACATACCCAGGACAAAGAACAAAGTTGCAGATGCTATGGCTACATTGTCATCCATGTTACAACCAGAGGAACATCAGTTTTGCTATGAATTCTTGGTGGAATAACTCTCTTATCCTAATTTTGATACCCCTGAATACCAAGTAATCTATGCTTTAAACACCCTAAACCAATCTCGGTATGCTAATATGATTTCTTACCTAACTAACCAAACCATTCCCAACAATCTATCAAGAAATGAAAAAAGAGCCTTGATTAGGAAAACATCGCATTATGTCCTCATAAATAATAACTTATATCAATGAGGTCTTGATGATACACTTCTTAGATGTTTATAACTCGAAGAGTCTGATCTCGCATTAAAAGAAGTCCACAAAGGTGTATGTGGATCACACTCAAATGAATTTTCATTGGCTAAGAAATTGTTCAGAGTTGGCTATTATTGGCCTACAATGGAAAAAGATGCTATTCAATTCTCCAAAATATGTCATAAATGCTAGACACATGGAAATCTCATCCATGCTCCTGCCAGAGAACTTATACCTTTTATTACACATTGGCCATTTCAGCAATGGGCCTTTGACTTGGTTGGAGAAATATATCCCAACTCTTCAAATGGACACAAGTTCATCATTACAGCCACTGAGTATTTCATGAAGTGGGTCAAGGCCATGTTTCTAATCAAAGCCACTAGCAAACAGGTGGCTATATTCATTCTGAACTACATTGTCTGTAGATATGGGATACCCTCTTCGATTGTAACAGACAATGGGGGCCAAATTAAAAATCAAGACACTAATGACCTTTGTGAATAGTTCCACATCACTCAACATTGCTCCTCAATCTATTATCCTCAAGGTAATGGACAGGCTAACGCATCTAATAAAAATATTCTCAAGATCCTACATAGAACTATAAGTAAGTCTGGCAGAGACTGGCATCTACAACTGAATCTGACATTATGGGCCTATAGAACAAGCATTAGAACACCAATTAGGGCCACACCATTTTCTCTAGTCTATGGTGTTGAAGCAGTACTACCTATTGAAGTTGAAATCCCATCTTTGTGGATATCTTTACAAGGTCTTGTTACTTATGAGCAGTACCGCATAGATAGGGTGAATTCTTTAGACCTACTTGATGAGCGCAGACAACAGGCGTTCAATCATCTAAAGGTGTACAAAGCACATATGTCCAAAGGCTACAAAAAGAAGGTCAAACCACAAAAATTTGAAGTAGAAGATCTCATCTTAAAGGAGAATCCTAAGAACTAGCCCAACAGAGAACAAAAAGGAAAATTTGAACCTAATTGCCTGGGACCTTATGTTATCACTGCTACTTTTGGGACTGGAGCTTATCAACTAGCTACACCTAAGGGAGACATTCTTCTAGATCCTATCAATACTCTACATTTGAAGCAGTTCTATGCTTAATGATCGGCTAGTAGAGCCTATACAGTGAAATAGCTCTTAGAAAACACCAAAAACATTCAGAAAATTGATCCTGAAGAAATCCAAAAATAATGGAAAAAGTCCTAAAGAAAGGTATCCTTGGTGAAAACCTGGCAAACAGGCGCCTTGATACTACAAAAACATTCAAAAAAGAAAAAATAGCAAAAAAATTGAAAAAGAGAAAAGTACCTTGATAAAAACCTAGTAAAATGGGCATCTTGGTCGCAAAAAGAAAGAAAAGATCTTGCCAAGTGGTGAAAACCTGGGAATCAGGTGTCACTTGTATTCTGCTCTCCATCTATCAATGCATTACTGATACTAAACCTTCATGATTACACCTATGCTAAATGTTGACTTTGTTTCCTAAGCAACTATCTTATCCTTGCTTGGGATTTGTCTGTATTTCTATCTTAGGATGAAGTCATTTTGCACTGGGGGCATCTTTGCTAGTCTGATAGGTTGCATCTGCTAGGTTTTCATAGGCTGGTTTGTCTTGTGATATGATACTTTTTGATACTTGCACCAAACTGTCACTTTCACAAAACAAGGGTGACACAAACATTGCACTAACATGAATGGTATTCCTAAAACCTACATTGAATTGCAAACAAGACAAAGGTTATACACAGAATTGGAACACATATTGCTTGAATTCTGACTTTTTGATTGTTGAATCTCTACTGCACTTGAAAAATGAATCAATATTATTTCTCAATACTACTTAAACATAGTTTGATCTTAGTTTGATTATGACTCTTTTATGTCCTGATGATGTTTTACCTAGGGGCATCTAAGCAGTTATGAATTCTATTTGATTGATTCACAATTGATGTTGTTATGCCTTCCGAGTTACTCCATGATGTCTGTGCAAAGACAAAGAGTCTCAAGGATAGGGGGCATAACATTTTCTTGGTTTTCTACATGTGGTGATTGTTCCAAATGATCCTATAAGTTTCACCTAACTTGGATGTTTATGGTAAGAGATGCCACTATGGGTGGATAGCCGCATATATCTCAATCTTCATTATGTGTAAACTACGTTGAGGCTAGAACAGTTTTCTTGTCTATTTTTTTGATTCAGATTCTCACTAAGGCATACGAAACATAATGTACCCAAGGATATGAATTTTCAAGGTCATTGTGGGTCCAATATCTTACCTTAGATAGAAACTGATGTATTAAAAGGAAGGTGACTATTTTGTTATCCTGGGTTCTATTCCTTGATGCCTAAGTCTATTTTTGACATTTCAATAAAATATAGTATTCATACTTTCATAATATTAGTGGGTATTAGTGATGTTTGTACTATCAGGTGGTATCCATTCCAAAAAGTGCCCAATGATGATAAAAAGGCTACAATATCTATAAGTCAGTGACAAGTCCTAAGAGTCTGCATATAGCTGCATTTAAAGATTGCATGATGCATTTATGAAAGAAGGTAAAAATCATAAGGACTTTGTGCTAAAAAATGATTTCTATCTTCTTCTAAAAACCAAGTTAACTCACATCCATTTACTATTACTGATATCAAATATCGTTGCACATCCATAGCATACATTTTGCATTCATAAAATGAAACAGAGAGAAAATACCAAAAATAAATCATTTGAGAATTTTATTTCTACATCCTAAGTGCATCCATACATTTTACATTGCATAAGAAAAACTCAAAAACATACATTTACATATTCACATAGTATCATTTGAAACATATTCATATCAGTGATAAACTCCAAAAACAACATAAATGATGTCATCATCTAAATCTAACTCATCATATGATCAAGATATAATCACATGTGCAAATAAAAACAATCAAAGTAGAGAGAACTCATGAAACATGTTAGAATTAGAAATAGCTGCCTCAGATATATATCTCAAACATGGTACTAATCAAAATATGACACAAGTCTATATAAAGAATATCAGAGGAACAGAAAGAATCAGATATATATATGTGTGTCATGTACAAAAGAAAGATCTCAGAAGGATCTTGATATACAATATACATGTGTAAAAAAAATATAGCATCACCTCTGGCTACCCCCCTCTCCCTAACCTGGAGGAGGAGGAGGTGGTACAAATGGAGGAGGAGGAGGCATTGCCCCCTCTGACTACTGGGCCAACTATGAAAATGATGCATCTCTCTGCCCCTCTGGCACTGCTGCATGATAAAGAGAATAATAATAAGTAGCTCTCTGGCCCTGGTGAATAGTTGTATGGGCCTGTATGTCTAGCTCTATCCTAAGCTGGTCAAGTTATGCATCTCTATCTGCCAATAAAGCATCTATTATCATAAGCTTGGCCTCTAAAGTTGTAATCTGTGCCCTAAGCTTCTCTCTCTCCCATTCACATTGCGATAGAGGATCTCCATCTCTACCAGAACCCCTGCCAGAATCCTATCCTAAAGGCCTATCTTGAGATCTATCCTGTGACCTGTCAGGCTGTCTCTGCTGCTGCTACTGCCTCTGCTGCCTCTGTTGATCTCCTGTAAGTAATGGACCTGGATCTATCCTAGGAGCCACAATTTTTAATCGGGTGTGTCGACCCTCTCCACTCCCACTGGCAACATCTACATGGCCACCCATAGCACCACCACCCCTGTCATCTCCACCATTTTCCCCCTAATCTGGAGGAGGATGTCTCCCATCTTGACCTCCATCTTGGCTTCCATCTCTCCCCCCATGCCTGCTAACACCCCTGTCTCTCTAAGCTCCTCCTCTCCCTCTAGTCGGGTGCTCATCCAAATCATAATCTAGTGGCTCCTCTATGCAAGGAATGACCTCCTTTGGCACTATAAAATGAGGAAATGGATGCTGAAGTATCTCTGCTATATAGCCATCTAAACAGCCTGAATCTGCAACATCCAGGCAGCGATCCCAATCTACTCCAATCATGTCCCTAATCTCCTGATGGGCGATCTCATAAATCAGCTGGGCACCCCACAATGGTGCCTCATCTCAGATCTGGGCATATACAGTAATGTCTTGTGTCCTACCCTGCCTTCGGTCATACTGTCACAGGACTCGGGAGTGCACGAACCTCTCTATAATGTATTTGGTGTGTCCAATGAGGTACCTACTCTAAAATAAAAAAGGAACCTATCAGGCATCTAAGGTCCACTCCTCACAATCTAAATATTGTCGCCAGATGACCTTGTAGACACTTAAATTTGTCCATTCCAACTCAATATTAATTTTATTAATATTTTTCCTTAACATTATAGTTCTTTTAATTAATTAGCTATATTGTTATATTCCTCTATTTATTTAATTAAATTTAATTTAATTAAATAAATTCATTTTCCCTCTTGTATTTAAATTGTATTTAAATACTATAATATATGAAATTAAATTAAATATATTATCCTTCCATCTCTTATTGTAAAATAAATTTGATTTATTTTAATCCTCCACTAACTAATATTCTTCTAAACTGTGATTAAATTAAAATTATTTTAATTTAATCTCTATTTACCTTATCTAAATTCACCTCTTGCTAATTATTCCTCTAATCTTGATTAAAGGTGGATTACCTCTAATCATATGCACAATCACCTTTCCCAAGGTGAGGGTTGACTTTTCCTCTTTTTAACCACTTAATCCTAGCCACTCATTCTTTTTGCCTCTTAATCTCCTTCACTCCTACCAAAACCCTACCTAACCCTTCATCTCAGCCACTCATTTTCCACCACTTAATCTCATCCCTTCATTTTTCATGTCAATTCCATAAAAGGAGGCCTCACTCCTCATTTTGCAACTAGAGTAACTAGTGTGAGAGTAACTAGTCAGTGAATTGAGCATTCTTGCATTCTTGCACACCTGAGCACTTGAGCACTTAGTGTAGATTTCATCTTGTTGCATTCATTTTCATAGTTTAGTTTGAAATCTTGCATGTTCATCTTTAGTTTATTTTTCATCACAATTTAGTTGTTAACTTCTTGCATTTGCATTCTTAGTATAGATCTTGCATTTTGCATTCATGATTTGAAAGATTTGGGGCAAGTTCCACATACTTGTGCTCAAATCTTCATCATTTTGCATTCATCATAGTGGGATTTATTGCATTGTGTTAGGAGAGCACACCCACAAAATCTCTAAGAGAAAATCAAACAAGTCTTGGGTGCACTTGTTTTAGCTCATCGGAGGTTATAGTGAAAATTTAGTTGTGTTTCAAGTTCTTTACATGCTTTGATTTATTAGTATATCTTGTGTTTGCAAGTTTTCACTTGTTGTGCAGCTGTAGGTATTTTCATTGCATACATTTGGGCACACCCAGTGGGACCCACGTCCTTGTTTTATTCTATTTTGCAGGTTTCTTTCGGATGAATTGATGGACAGGCGGCTCCGCACACAGGCATCTTCGCCAGCACAGAGGTAGCTCCGCACATAGGCGGCTCCGCCTGCACATAGGCAGCTCCGACAGAAAGGGTGTTTCCTCTCTTGGTTTAGATTTCTAAGTTGTTTAGCCTACATTTTTTACTCATTTTTAGGTTAAATCCTTAGTCCATACTATCATTTGAATCATTCTTAGCATTTGCAAGCATATTAGGTTTTAGATATTGTTAGTTTTAGCCATTTCTTTCTTTCTGTCTTAGATAGGCGTGTCTGTTTGTACACAGGCGGCTCTAACAGAAAGAGTTTTGTCTTGCTTATTGCATCACATTTTAGGGTTTTTCTACATTTTTTAGGAACTTTCAAAAATAGTTGCATGTTGTACTTTCATAATAAATGTCATTTTAGAAGCTTTAGCTCATTTAGGTCTTAGTTTTTTGCAAAGTTTAGGGTCTTTTCTGCCTTTTGTCCTAGACAGGCAGCTCTGCCTGTACATAGGAAGCTCTACACACAAGCGGCTCTGCTTGTACATAAGCATCTCTGCACATATGCATCTCTATCTGTAGACAGGCGGCTCTACTTAATTTTATTTTTTTCATCATATTTTACATGCTGAGCTCTGCTAATATGATTTTCTTGCAGGATTTTGATGTTCTCTATCTTCTAACAGTGGTTTTGCAAAAATTTTGACCAAGATCAAAGTGTTTTTAAACTACTAATCTATTGTCTTGTAGGACGCTTGTGGAAGACTTGAGCATTGAAACTACTAATCAATCTATTTTGCAGGTTGCCTTGGAGATAAAATTAAACTTTGTGTCTTTGATTTATTTCACATAGTTTAATTAGGGGGCTTGTGTGTTTGTGAAAAATGGTGGTAGGGATATGCTCTCACCCTTCTTAGGGTGATCAAAATACCAAACCCACCAAAT
>MU224971.1:662951-679518 GCA_018584345.1 Thuja plicata | reverse complement strand
ATCAAATCAAGAAGCATGCACATCAAACTATCACTTTGAAGAAGTTCTATTGGTTTATCTGAGAGACTAATTGTAAAATGATAATGAAACTATTACACATGTGAAAGAAAAAGGACTTATCTTTATTGATTTTGAAAAAATAGTACATCCAAGTCCATGTTTACACTTGTTGATTAAAAACTATCCAAATATGTGAAATTGTATTATATTGTATTGTCTCATCTTCTCTTTACATTTTACATTATGTATATATATATGTGTGTGTTTGAGTGGCTTTCACACCTTTTTAGGGTGAAAAGACACAACTCTTATTACAAATTATTTTAAAAAAATAATAAACTAACTAAAAAATAACTACCTAACTTTCAGATTTGGCTTTGGTCGATAATCCAAAACACCATGTGAAAATCTAATATTTCTGCTGGAGATAGGAAATTTGATTTTTTGAACTGGGTCATTTTTAGATTTTTAAAATTTGACCATCTTTATCCTCTGTCAAAATTATATTTGTAGTAGGTCTAAATTTTAGCATTTTCTGAAGGCTTCGATTAGTTAGTTCTATTTATTTATGTCATAAAGCTTCCTTCCTTTGATCTTTTTTAGTATGGAGAAACATGCTTCTTGATAGTGGATTGGGACTTCTAAATTATCAAAATTTAGGGTACCACCAGCAATGAGAACACTTCTTCCTATTTATTTTATTAGAGTATCTACAATTCAAGAACTGAGATGTACTCCTAACAACAATTTGACTTTAGAAAGTTTGGTAGACAAAATTACAACATTTGAGATATCATATTTTGATAGCTATACTCCACAAGCTTTTGAATCTGCATTCAATTCCCAAATGGTCATCAACAAATCAAGGAAAGGAAACAAATGTGTGAGCAGTGGCAGTGACACTTAAAATAATGATCTAGAAGAGCTTGAGGCACTTATGGAAAGGAGACTATCTAGAGGAAAAGGAAAATTCAGAAGTAAACTTCCTATTATTTGTTTTTCTTGTAACAAAGTTGGTCATATTTCTGCTAGATGTTTTGACAAGAATGAGAAAGATGAAAGAAGAGACATGAAGTACAAAGATAGAAAGGATGACAGAGACTATAGAAAGTACAAGGATTTAAAAAAAAAAGGTAAGAAAACTTGTTATATAGTTGAAGAAGCTTCTGACAGTGAATCTAATAAATCTGATGAAAATGAAATAGAAGTTGTGTATGTTGCAATGAAAGATGATTTTGATGATGATGAGAAAACTGCACTAATTTCTTATATGAGTAAAGGTGATCGTAGAATTATTGACAGTGGTTGTTCACATCACATGACTGGTGATATGGACAAATTTGAAACCTTAGATCAATGTAAGGGAGGATATGTTAAGTTTGGTAATGATACACCTTATAGATTTAAAAGGAAAGGATCAATTCAATTGACTAACAAGATTATATGTGATGATGTGTATTGGGTTGATGATCTTAAGTATAACTTGTTGAGTGTTTCACAACTGAACATTTCTGGTTACAGAGTTGAATTTCATCATAGGAAAGAAAAGATCTATGATTCCTATGGAGAATTAGTTAGAGGTGGTGAGCAAACAAAAGGTAACTTGTTCTATCTGGATTTAGCTAAAGAGACCTGCTTGTTTGCACAATATAATGATGTTTGGTTATGGCACAAGAGGCTATGTCATGTTAAGTTCGATAACTTAGTAAGCATAAGTAAATTTAAAAGGGTTAGAGGGATGCCTAAGTTAAGGAAACCTGAGAATGCAATGTGTAAGTAATGTCAATTGGGTAAAATGACTAAATCTAGCTTTAAGAGAAAAATTCATACTTCTGAGAATATTTTGGAATTGGTTCATACTGACCTTTGTGGACCTATTGGTGAGAAAAGTTACTATGGAGACAAATATTTTATTCTATTTGTAGATGTCTACTCTAGGATGATGAATGTTATGTTTCTTAAAGAAAAATTTGATGCATTCTAGTTATTTAAGTGGTAGTTGGCAAAAGTTGAAAAGGAAACAGGTAAGAGTCTGAAATTTCTAAGATCTGATAGAGGAGGATAGTTCATTTTTAATGAGTTTAATAGGTTCTGCAATGACCAAGGGCTAAAAAGATAGATGTCCGCACCTAGGACACCACCACAGAATGATATAGCTAAAAGAAGAAATTGATCTATCATGGATTATGCTAGAACATTTATGATGGAGAAAAATGTTGTATAGAAATATTGGAGAGAAGCTGTAAGTACAATAGTTTATACCTTGAACAGAGTACAAGTCAATAAAGGTACAAATACTACACCTTATGAGCTATGATATGGATATGCACCTACTATGAGTTATTTTCAAATCTTTGGGAGTAGATGTTTTATACTGAAGGATAACAGAAATGGTAAGCTTGATGCTAAAGAAGAAGAAGGCATATTTCTTGGATATTCTACTAAGAGTAAATCATACAAATGTTTGAATTCTAACACTAACAAAATTGTGGAAAGTGCAAATGTTAGAATTGGTGAATATACAGAGAGAAATGAAGATGAAAGCATGATTAAGCCTGAAAGTTACTGATCATTCACTTATCCTGAAGAGGAGGATTCTAACAAAATTGAAAATGAAGTTGCTGAGCAAGAGTCCACACCTACCGAGACACAGAATGAAATTGTCGGGCAAAAGGAGGTGACTGTCGAGCTATCTAATGGAGATGTTGAGTCACAGTTTCACCCTGAACTGAACATGAATGATCAAACTAAAGCTGAGAAAGAGCCTACTTTGGAAAAATATGTAAGAAGGCACGATAAACCTGATCAAATCATAGGAGAAAAGGATTTTGCAATTATGACAAGAGGAAAATTAAGAGAAGACACATGTTTTCTATGTGACTTTGTGCCTAAGATAGTAAAAGATGCTTTGGACAATGAAGACTAGATTCAAGCCATGAATGAAGAGATAGACAAGATTGAAAAGAATAAAACATGGACACTAGTACCGAGACCTAACAACAAAAATGTAATTGGTATAAAGTGGGTATTCATAAACAAGCTGAATGAATATGGAGAGGTAACAAGGAATAAAGCAAGACTGGTATGCAAAGGTTATGCACAAGAGGAAGGAATTGACTATGGAGATACATTCACCCCAGTTGCAAGATTGGAGAGTGTAAGAACTCTACTAGCATATCCAGCCTATAAAGGATTTAAAGTCTATCAAATGGATGTGAAGTCAGTATTTCTAAATGGGATATTAGAAGAGGAAGTATATATTGAACAAGTTGATGGATTTTTTGACCAAAGAAAGAGGAACATGGTTTGTAGACTACACAAGGCATTATATGGACTGAAATAAGCACCGAGAGCATGGTATGAAAGATTGCATAATTATCTGATGAAGATTGGATTTGCAAGGACAAATGACAACAATAATCTATATTTGAAAATAGAGCACAGTAAAGGAATTTTATGTTGGCAAGTTGACTCCTAGAGGATATATGACTTCTTTTGTGTTGTCATTATGGCAATAAAGTCATATTAAGTTTCTGTCAAGAAAGACAAAATGACTAAGTATGGAAAATAGGGTAGACAATGATATACAGTGATCAACACATTAGTGCACATGCGAGAGATCAAATTAGAATATGCACACTTAGATATATGTTCTATGACATGAGTACATACTAAGTTTAGATATGCATGGTACAAAATGATAGTACAAATAAGCTACAGGAAGAACAGTACTACTACAATTCAGAAAATAGAGCATGTAGTTGACTTAGGTTTTTGGATCAGCATAAATTATTTTTTTGTCTAAAGGCCAAGTGCCTTTGATTATATGTTTGTAATAATGTCTTTAGTCTTTTTGTAAACATGCTTAAGCCAATTTTTTTGGAAGTGTTGTGTATTATGTTTTTAGGGCCGACAATAGTCTTGTTTTGAGTCGCGTCTATATAGACATGAACATATAAATATGTAATGTAAATGTATATTACAAGTGTCAAAGAATATACATGAGAAAAACATAGAAGAGCAGTATAGTGAAGTTAGTATGAGATAAAGCTCATTAAGAGAGTAAGAGCATCAGTGCATAAACGGAACTGATCAAGCAATAGTGTCATCACAGTAATTCATTTTTGATATAGTGTATATAAACTATCAAAAGGTTGTAGCCTTCACCTTATTGGGTAGTGAGCTCAGGAAGTGAGCCATACACCTCTAGTAGGGTTTTGTAATAGACTCCTAATAGGGTCATTGTACTTGGATTGTAAGACTGCTCCTAATAGGGCAAAGGAAATTTAACAGGTTCATTATACTAGTGCAATATTTGTGGGTACTAATTCCCACCAGGGTTTTCCTCTGATCAAGGTTTTCCCGTAATCATATCATGTGTTATGAGCTCTTGTATTAAGCTTCATTGAATGTATGGTTGATTTATGTTTAAAGTGATGAAATATAACTAATAGACAAACACTAATTCACCCCCCCTCTTAGTGTTTCTAACAATTGGTATCAGAGCTTTGGTACTCTAAAAGAAAGTTTAACCACTTGAGGAGATCATGGACTTAGTAGAAGAAAAACATTTGAAAAAGAATATTGAAGCAGCTCTTGAAGATCTTGACAGATCTGAAAAACAAAATGAAGAACTTAGACTGAAAGTTGATGGCTCACAAATGCTTATCAAGAAATTGAGAAAGGATTTGAAAGATTGTTCTACAAGTGATTTAGGGAAAATGGTCAAAAATCTGAATGAAGAGAACATGTCTCTAAAAGATAAAATTGAAAATCTAGATGAATAGCTAACAGACAGTCAAATTGCTATTGAAGAAAAAGATCAAAGAAAGCAAACTCCACACAAGTTTTGATTCACTTCAATCTCAGCTCTATGCACAAAAGATAAGAGGTGACACTACTGGTCTTGGATACAGTAAAGCACAAGTTGAAATCAATTCATTGAAATAAATAAAGAAAGCACATGAAGCATCTTCAGAAGTAAAGAAAGTTGAAAATGTTGCAAAGACTAAAATAGATCCACCTAAAGGAGAAATCAAGCAAGTTAACAGAACTTGTTATGCATGTAATAAACATGGGCATTTGGCAAGAGATTGCAAAGAGGTAAGAACTTTCAATGGTTATTATTACTCCTACAATAAGTTTGGTCACAGGGCTATACATTGTAGAACAAATCAAAGAAATCCGTCACAGCACAATCAGAGAAATCAGCCTCAAAGAAATTTGTAGAACATTGCATGTCAGATATGTAATTACAATGGACACACAACAAACTAGTGTAGCACGATAAACAAAAACATCAAACCTCCCATCATTTGTCACACATGTGGAAAGGTTGGACACATCTCAAGGTTCTGTAGATCTAGAACTCAGAAATAAGAGGATCCTAAGAAATCACTATTTGAAGAAGAAGGAGAAGTCAAGTTTGTTCAAGAAAAGGAAGATTCATGCAAAATTTGGGTTGAAGTGAAGAAGGAAAATGTAGTGAACAAAGTAGTTGATGCATCCATAGTGGACACACCCTCTACTTCAGGTTGAATAGACCTTCTTGGTCTTAGGGGGAGCTATTCTAGCTTGGAACCCCTACGCAACTAGTATACTCACCTCCAAGTATGCGCATATGGATCCATGCTTATGATCACATGATATAGTAGTATACATACACACATTGTCTATAATGCATTCAGAACAAAGTTTGAAACTCTCTATGAAAACTGCGTATGGTTGCAAACATTAAATTTAGTAACCATTATAAAAAGATGTAAATGTTTGATCTTCTTCACATTTGCATTCAAGATCACAAAATTTGGAGAGCATAGGAGCATTGAGCATCAAAGCATGAAAGCATAACATATTTGGTGGTTAAGGAAATGGATAAGAAGTTTGAATGAAACCCTAGTAGTTGCGCCATTTTGAATTATCATGAAACCCTACTTAATCAAGTTCTAAGTATGGCAACCCCAGTTGTTTTCGACACTGCTGAGAGGAAGAGATTTGTCTTTAAGAAGCATCCATTCAAGTCCATTCTAGATGATGTTGAAGGAGCATTCTCCAAAAATCCACTCAGATTCATGCACGTGGAAGATATTCATGCATACATCTACTGCAAGAAAGAAATAGTAGGAGACAACAGCATAGCCACTCTTATGGGATCCATGATGAAACCAGACTACTCATTCAAGGATGAATTTGCACATCTGACTGATAACCCTATATTTGAATACTCCAATGCGCATGAGTTTTATGAGCCAGAATGGGTGAAGATACTACTAAGTAGAATACATGATGACCTTTTCTAGATTGGTGAGGTTCTTGTCTGCATCACCTCTGACCTAATCCATGAATTAACTGGACTTCCTAAGACTGGACCAGTTTTTCCTATGGGAAAGGATGTCAGGAATCAAGTTGAACATGTTTGTTCTTCTAGAAGTGACAAGCGCGGTATGATAGTTGATCCTATCAAGGAAGATAACATAAAGCTTCTAACTATGATACTTGGTTACAAGTTCCAGCATGCAAGTATACTAAATAGTGTGTTAGAAGCCATAGTTCTAGTAGCTATAAGGATGGTGAAGGATAACACTCAGCACAATCTATGTGAGATATTGTGCACTCAATTGATTGACAACATTTGAGTTATCAATCATGACAAGAACAAGACATTCAGGTTTGGGTCTTTGATCATCTACTTGTACTTCCACATTGTTGGCAAGGTTGCAAATCTTTACCTAGATAGAAGAAAACCTAAAATGTCTCAGATTTCACTTAAATCCACATTAGAGAGCAGTGTGAAAGATGCCATGGACATGGATATTAAAACATTCAGGATCAAGATGCAGAAAAGGTTTAGATTATCTGAGAAGATAGTTGATAAATATAAGGAGACCATATGTTTCATGGTAGAAATAGATTGCACTTGTATGGAGGTAGTTGAACCTAGAACCAAATAGATTCACCCACTTGGTTATGAAGTGGAGGAACATGTGTTAGAAGGATATGCTCAAGTTCTCTTGTCTACGCCTAAAGATCCTAATGAGCTCAAGTGGGGCACTTACAGAGAGAAGAGTAATAAAGTTGGTTCTGTATTATATAGTGCTGATAACAAAAGGAAGGCATCCAAAATTACATATAGCATCCTAAGAGTTCATAGAATCACTCAAGAAGACTTAGATAAAGCCAACGAAGCTAAGATTGAAAAAGCACTTGAGAAGACTGATGACATCCAGAAGAAGAAGAAAGTAGAGAGAACCTCTGCGCCCTCTACCACCATTGACCTAGACTCATCTCCACCTTCTATACCAAGAAAGAAGTCTAGAGGAAGGAAGAAAGTTCCCACAGGTCACCCATCCTCAAGAACTACATGGAGCACAGTAAGAAATACTCAAGCTCCTCTTGAAGTAGGAGTCAAACCTAGTCTAAATGTCCTTAAGAATAGGATTGTTAATGAAGGAAGACTAGACACACTTGCTAGGGTTTATGACAAGTATCAAGAGATAGATAAATCTGAGATACATTCTATGATCATCTCTCATATGATTAAGTTTAAGAAATCAATTCTAGAACTTAAAACAGTGATACTTAACAAGTTATGAAACATACTAGAAATAATGAAGAGACATGCAATTGAGGAAGATATGAGGATAAGAGAAGAAACATTGGATAATCTTCTTCATTTATGCTCACATGATGAGAAGGCAATTCTATTAGATTTGCTAAAGCCGCATATAAGAACTAAGACAATAACACTTCATATTATGAACAAGGAATATGAGTTAGTTGGGAAAGAGACAGAAAAATCTTTTTCACAAGTATTTATGTATAGACACATGTATCCATCAATGAAACCTACAAAAAAGGTAACTCCAGCTCCTCCCAAACAGGTTACAGAACTAGTAATTCAAAATGAACCTATGATAGGTCCATAGGTTTTAGCACCCTTAGTTTCAATAACTTCTGATACAACAAAAGACTCAAAAGATACTATAGTGATTGATGATATCAAGATATCCATGACAGCATCTTACAATGACATGGAAAAAGTTGATAAAGCATTTGTAAGCACTAAAGAGATGTGCACTGATGATACATCTTTACAACAAGATGAAGTTCCCTCCAATGATCCAATAAACTTGAATAAAGAGAAAGATACTCAAGATATTGAGACACCAGTCAAGGAGATACTAGTAAAGAGTGAATGCATGGAAACTAGTCAAAATACTATATTCACTCCATCCACTTTACCATCTACTTCATTATTGTCAAGGCTAACTCCTGACTCAGCAAGTCTAGATGCATGGGGAGAAGAAGACTTAATGAAGATCAGCGTTCTAGCTATGGAAAAGGCCAAAGAAAAACAAGTTATGACAAACCCTCTCTTCTTGGAATCACTAAACATCTTGAATGATCTAGTTCTTGTAGATAAGAAAGCAGCCAAAATTCAATCAGTTGAAGATGACGACAATATTCTAACAAGATTCAAAGCACACTTTACAGACCTAGTAGACTCTGCTACTAGAATTGTAGAAGATGAGTATAAAAAGGAGAGATTGAATGAATTGGTAAAAAATTTTACCTTAGACTCAAAATCTTTAAAGATTGGGCAATCTATATTGAAAGAGTTGGAAGCTAAAGGTAAGAAGGTTATAGAAAACTACATAGACAAAGTGAAAATCACCTTTGAACATATCAAAAAGATAGAAGAGGCAGAGATCATGGTGGACAGTATTAGAAAATTAGTTGAGACATCCACCCAAGACATGAACATCTGTAACAATGTCTATCAAGGACAGTTGGACAAAATTGAAAAAGCAAAATTTGAGATCAATAAGATAAGAATCAGGCAAACCCAACCAAGGAATGCTCTTGCACCCTCTCTAGCAATTTTGGAAGTCAACATCAAAAAAATTGATGCCACCATTGTCACATATGATCAAGGTCCCTGCATGGATCTGATAAAGATGGAGAAGTTAACATATGCCCTATGTGCCCATCTCCAAACAGTTGATGCAATGAAGGTATTTCAGTAGAAATAGATCTAGTCTCTTCAAATTGTGTATCTAGATGTATACTTGGAGTAAGTATCTAGAGTATTATAGTTTTGTACACCTTTGTCATTAATGTCAAAGGGGGAGTAATGTATGTATGTGTATATATGTGGAGTAATATATGTACAATTTTTTGTGTTAAGTCATTTTGAGTAACTTGGCCACATTCCTTTGTTGTCATTAATGACAAAGGGGGAGATTGTTGGAAAGTTGACTCCTAGAAGATATATGAATTTTTTTATGTTGTCATTATGGAAACAAGGTCATATTAAGTTTTTGTCAAGAAAGAAAAAATGACTAAGTATGGAAAACAGGGCAGACAGAGATATACAACGATCAGCACATCAGCGCACGTGCGAGAGATCAAATCAGAATATGTGTTCTTAGATATATGTTCTATGACATGAGTACATACTAAGTCTAGACATGCATGGTATGGAATGATAGTATGGATAAGCTATAGGAAGAACACTACTACTACAGTTCAGAAAATAGAGCATAGAGCCAACTTAGGTTTTTGGATCAGCATGAATTTTTTTGTTGTGTAAAGGCCAAGTGCCTTTGATTATATGTTTTTAATAATGTCTTTAGTATTTTTGTAAACACGCTTAAGCCAATTTGTTTGGAAGCGTTGTGTATTATATTTTTAGAGCCAACTATAGTCTTGTTTTGAGTCACATATATTCAAACATGAACATATAAATATGTAATGTAAATGTATATTACAAGTGTTGAAGAATATGCTTGAGAAAAACATAGAAGAGAAGTATAGTGAAGTCAGTATGAGATAAAGCTCTTTAAGAGAGTAAGAGCATCATCGCATAAATGGAACTGATCAGACAATAGTGTCATCACAATAATTCATTTTTGATATAGTTTATATCAACTATCAAAAGGTTGTAACCTTCACCTTATTGGGTAGTGAGCTCAGGTAGTGAGCCATACACCTCTAACAAGGTTTTGTAATAGACTCCTAACAGGGTCATTGTACTTGGATTGTAAAGACTGCTCCTAACAAGACAAAGGAACTTTAACAGGTTCATTATACTAGTGCAATATTTGTGGGTACTAATTCCCACCAAGGTTTTCCTCTGATCAAGGTTTCCCTATAATCATATCATGTGTTATGAGCTCTTGTATTAAGCTTCATTGAATGTATGTTTGATTTATGTTTAAAGTGCTGAAATATAACTAATAGACAAACACTGATTCAACCCCCCCCTCAGTGTTTCTAACATTTTATTGGCTGAAATTTTTATTGATGACATCATATTCAATGGACAAGACATGATATGTAAAGCATTTTCAAAAGGGATGCAAACTAAATTTGAAATGTCTATGTTTGGTGAGATAAAATTCTTTGTTGGTTTACAAATACATCAAATGAAGAATGGTATCTATATTACTCAATCAAAATATGTCAAGGAGATACTGAAAACTTTTGGTATGGAAGATTCAAAAGCAGTAAGTACACCCATGGCTACTGGACAGAAGTTGACAAATAATGATGATACAAATGAGGTAAATCAAACATTGTATAGATCAATGATTGGTAAGCTACAATATGTTGTACAAAGTAGACCTAATATTGCATTAAAATTTGGAATTGTTTCTATATTTTTTGCTAATCCAAAAGAGACACATATAATGGCAGTGAAAAGGATTCTGAGATATTTGAAAGGTAAAGAAGATTATGGCCTATATTACAAAAGAAATGACAAGTTGGAACTTAGAGTCTATACTAATTCTGACTGGGCTGGAAATATGGATGATAGAAAAAGCACCACAGGAGGAGCATTTTTATTGGGAAAAAGATTAATTTAATGGACAAGCAAGAAATATATTTGCACCTCACAATCCACAGCTGAAGCCGAGTATGTGGCAGTAGAAGTTAATTGTTCAAACATTGTGTGGTTGAAGATACTACTGAAAGGTATGAAGGAGGAGATCACAAAACTAGTTGTCATATATTGTGATAACACAAGTGCCATTAATATTTCCAAAAATCCTGTAATGCACTCTAAGACAAAACATATAGCTATCAAGTATCATTACTTGAGGGAGCTAGTTTAGAAGAGAGAAGTGAGTCTGGAATATGTGAACACTAAGGAACATTTGGCAGACATATTTATAAAAGAATTTCCCAAGGATGCTCATGAGTATATAAGAGGTAAATTGGGGTTGATTCCCCTAGCATAGGCTAACTAGTTCTGAATGGCACTGTTACATCAAATTTTTTAATCAGAACACTTGACACATTGATGCACAATGAATCACATTTTTAGGATGCTACCTAAAAACTGTGAAGTAGAAGACAAGAACATAAAATAATATCAGTCATAAACAAAGATGATAGGAACAACATGATACAAAGATTAGAACAAGATGAATCTGCCTAATGAAGATGTCAACATCTTTGGCATTATTGTCAAAGAGGGAGAAGATTACTAAAACAAATGATTGATAAAAACAACAAATATGAGGGAGATATTACTGAAAGAGAGAGATGAACAAACACAGAAAGGTATCAGTGTGATTATAGACACAGAGGGAGTAATATTTTATAGATGAGAATAAAAATGAAGCTAAAGACATTAATGAAGATTTTTTCATATCAGGAACACACACACTTTTTGGATTGTTTGGTAACTTTTGTTGGAAATTATTGTTTTACAGTTTAGTGTTGCCATTAATGCCAAAGAGGGAGATTGTTGGAAAGATTTCTACAATGTAGACAATTGTTATTTTGTCATTGACATAAAAACTTAACTAGTGAGACTATTGTTGTATGTTTGAGTACCATATCTATTGATTGATGAAGATTTGAAGAATAGGATGACAAGAAGACCAAGGAAATGGTTGAGTTATGAGTATACACCAGTGTACTTGATCATTTGACACTTTGGAAAAGTGATATGTTGTTTATCTTTCACTCACAGTTCACTGGAAAGTCAATTCCAAGCAAAGAAAAATTGATTTCAAGCAAAGAAGAAGATGATGCTGAGCAAAGAAAAGATGATGTCGAGCGCCAGTGAAATGTCGAGGGAGACAGAGGAAGCTAAGCAACAATATTTTGTTAATTAATGAGATTTGAGATCTATGGTTGACATAGTTGATTTTATTGGGATATGCATTGTTAATTAAGATTGGTCCACACTCATTTAATGCACAGGAAACCATTATTAACGCATGGATTCAATGTTTAATTAATGACTATATTGGAGAAGTAAATTAAATGTAATGATGGAAAGATCTGTTGGATTTGAACTAACCTAAGATATACAATCTTGATTAAGTGGAAAAATATTTATCTGATCTAGATGAAGAGGTATAATATAAGCTACTATGGTTATTTTTATTGAATCCAAGTGTAAGGATAAGTTTAATGCAAAATTATTGCATGGTTAATTGACTGATTGGCAAAACCTAGCAGAGAAGGCTGAGAAGAGAAGTGGAGAGATTACTTGATGGATTTCCAAGTAGATCTAAAGTTTGAGATGAAAATGGAGGCCACTCAGTGAATTAGAATTAGAGCTGAAATTGGATTTGGATTTGCAAAGTAAGTTGTATGTATCATATCACACCTACTGATTACTTTATAACAATTGTATCAGTTCAAATCCTTTAACCAAGTTGACCTAACAGTCATTGTATAAATCCTTTGAACAAGGTGACATTCAAATTAGAATGTTCTAATTCCTCTGACAAGGCCACTCTTGACAGGGTGATTAAATCCTTTAACTAGGTCACATTTGATAGTGTGTTCTGTAACCTTTAACAGGGTTGGATCCTAATAGGGCATCACTTCAGAAGAGTGAAATTTTGGTAGCATGTTACTGGTAGTTTTTTCCATATTGGGTTTCCATGTTAAATCATGGTGTCAAAATGTGTGAATGTTTATGTTGTGTTTTACATTTAAGTTTCTATAAGCTTATTTCATTAGTATAGTAAACTGCACACTTTTGTTGTTTATTGCTGCCGAGAAGATTTGAGTTTTTGAAGTGGTATAAAGTTTTATGGGCACATCTGGACCTGAGGATAACTGATTCACCCCTTGCCTCTCAGTTATTCTAAATTCATTCTAACAGTATCAACGAGGTACTCTAATCACCACAGAAGACATCATCTTGAAGCGCACCTCATGACCATGAATTGGAACATGCAGTATGTGCCATACATCCACGAGAGTCACTGTCATCTCCCCAGTCAGGAGATGGAAGGTGTTGTGCTCTGAGTGCCATCTCTTAGCAAGAGAAATCAACAACCCTCAGTTTACCCCAATATCAGGTAAACCTATGAAAGATCATAATCCACAATGGACCACTATCGCATGCTCCTTAGCTGATAACAATCCAGACAATGCAAGCACATGACCTGGATATGTGCCTCTAAAAGAAACTACCTCAAAATATGATTATTTTTTTGACACATACAAAGATAAAATTAGTGTTCTATCTACAACAAGGATGCAAACTCCTGATCAGCTAAGTAATTCAAGGTTTGTGACAAGTAAACAGGTCAAAATGGAAAATTTCCTAAGTCTACAAACGAGATGCGATCCTGAAAAGATAGGGTGCAATCTCTTTTACTAGATGTGATCCTAAAAAATAAAGGATGCGATTGAAATCACAAGGTGCAATCCTGAAATATGGGATGTGACCCTCAAAGTAGGGTATGATCCTAAAAGGATAGGGTATGACACAAAACTAAAATTCAACTAAAATAAAGGCAAAAATAGACAAACGGGATGTGATCCAGGATATCTTGCATGCGATGCAAAAATATAGAAAAATTGGATACGATCCCTAAAATACGGGATGCGATGTGGGTTTGACAGGGTGTGATCCAGAATCTTGGATGTGACCCATAATTGCAAAGGCTCTACAAGCTACAAAAATACATGAAATTCAAAATTGAAAAATTCACGAGGTAGTTTTATGAGTACTTACCAGAGGTGGGTAGTCAATCGGGCGCTAATGTTGATGAATGAGCTCAAAATGATGTTTATGCATGGGGACCACCATCTTCTCTATAGAGCTCTTAGAATTACTGTGGATAAAAGTGAAAATTAATAGTAAAATGGTAATTTTTGAGCTATATATTGGCCTTCTGAGCTATTTAGGAGTTCTAAAACTCCTCCCAGGAAACTGAAACTCCATTTATGTTCTCCTTTTGATTGATCGGGAACCAAATCAAAGGTGCCTAAGGTGTTTTATGCAGTACAATAACATTTTTGTGACAACTCCTGAAAATGCCAATTTGCTCCATTTGTTTTGAAAATTTGTCAAATTGCACATCTCATCATAAATCTTGGTCCGACATCATTTTATCAGTCCTACCACTCACATTTTCATGTGATTAAATTTGTATACCATGTGATTATTCTTAAACACACCCACTTTTTCACTTCTTCTAATCCATTCTTTCTCACCCTACTCGTTCCATGCAAGTGATATATCATTTCAACTGAAGGATTTTATTCTTTTGCTTCGATATCATTCCTGAGGGGGAATGATCACACTATTATCAATTAAATTCTTTCTTGAAACAATATTAAAATGACTTTGTTATCAAACAACTAGGGGCATGACAGTTTCCTTGACTAAGTCAGAACTGTTGGATAGAAAGATTTGGTTCTCATAAGCTGGATATCCTGTGTTTCCTTATTTTAAAATATTCTTATTAAGCTCCTAGCAGCTTCATACTAACTTCTGGATGACAACCAAGTTCAAAATTAGTATAATCAATCTTTGGATGACAACCAAGTTCAGAATTGGTATCTTTAAGATATTTTATTGACCTTTGGATGACAACCAAGTTCAAAGTAAATTCTATCAATTTAGTTTGATCAAGTGTGAGACTGATCTCATCAGGCATTTCGTTTGATCATGAGAAAAATTATCAATCTTTCTGAAGTCAAAATCAAAAACTTTCTTTGAATCAATGCGGTGCTCACACATCAATTCAAAGAGGGGAAAATGTAACCACCTGGATTTGGTTTGCTCTAACCATAGGCCCTATTTTCCCTAAGTGTGATCATACCCCCAATTATGTCACGACAATGTTACATTGGCATAATTCATTTTAAATCAAATTTAATGTCCTAGGTGATTTTTATCACTAAATTATATTAACTACTACAGCCATACAATTTAAACCAATTCAAACCAATTAAAATAAATCAAATTCAAAACATGGCTATAGTATTTAATCATAAAGGAATTAAATAAACCTCAATATGTCTCATCACTTGAATATGAACCCATTCCCCTGGCCTAATTAATTTAATTAAATTGGCTATAGTCCTATTGATTATTCAAAAGCAATAAAATGCTTAAATAATTGATATTCATATCCTTGAATGAATTAAATAAGTTTAATTCATTTCATTAATACTCCTCTAAACCCCTAACCTAACCTACTTCAACCACTTTGACTCTAGGTTCAAACCCATCCCAACCTATTCACCCCATGCTAAATCTAATCCTAATCCTAATCCTATTCTAACTCACTTCCTAATGTTGTCACATTCCATTAAGGAATGATTAAGGACTCCACCCACTTGAGAAAGTCAAGGAATCTCAAGATTCCTTTCCTTAAGTCCACTTTCTCAAGCCACCCTCTTACACCCTTCCCATGCTTCTTTAAGACTCTCATTAATGCCTCATTAATGTAGATTCCTTAAGCCCATGTCTCCACCATGCCTATTGAATGCCTTTGGCATTTATTTCCTCTTACACACCATTAATGAGTTTCTCAACTCCATTAATGCACCTTGTCCCCCCTCTCTATCCTCATTCTTCTATAAATAGAAGGTTTTTTTTTTTGGATATTTGATTCTGAGCAGTTGATTGATTGTATGTTTGTCATTGATGACAACATATAATACACAGTAGTAATTCTATATGTACTTATCCTAATGATGATACAAAGACTTGTGTGGATAGATGTTAGATTTGCTGAACTGCAAATCTTCCCAAGAAACCTGCATGCAAACACTGTCACAAGAAGAAGCAAGATAGAAGAGAAAGAGACAGCTATGGCGGCCGATAGGCTAGAGACTGCAAAACCATGTTGCAAGAAAAATAATCTTCTATTAACAATGATGAAAATAATACAATCTCCTTACTGAAATGAAAGAAGTGAATCCTTATAAAAGGAAACACGAAACCCTAAAGGCTAAAACCCTAAAGAATTATAAAGCACCTAAGTGAAACTTAAGCCTAGAGTATGATAAACTAATAATTAAATGATTTAATTATTAGCTAACATATAACTACTCTAACACCCCCCCTTAAGTGTAACTTAGGGAGAAGAAAAACTGGTAAACTACTACAGAAAGTAGAAAAGAAGGGTCCCGGCAACTAGGCCTGATCAGGTACCCAAAACAAGAAAGCAAACTAGATGAAGGAAACAAAGCCTTCAATCTAGGGAAAAAAATGTCCCAGAGAAAGGAACAAGAAAAGAGCAAGAAGCTCCTCCGAAGCATGTCTGAAAACTCTGTCAGAAGATACTGCTGGAAC